>PVHP010010575.1:0-23409 GCA_004024765.1 Zapus hudsonius | reverse complement strand
TCGACCTACGGTCGGTTAGTAGGGTTAGATGAGCCCCAGCACTCTCGCTGCATCCTGAAAGATACAAACACAATCTCCATCGGAGAGTGAGATCAGTGTAGGTTAACAAATATACAGAATTTTGGATTACCAGGATTCTATTTTTAATAGCCTCCCTGTCAATTGGTCCCATAGTGCATCTTGTCTTGGGAGCCTAAGAGTACAGGATCCGGTGCCTATCGCCCTGAATCCCAAGTTCCAGACAAGGGGACCCCCTCACTAAGTGGAAAATTGGCCGAATTGAAAGCTGTTGATTGTCTCCCCCAGGCCCAGGCTCCTCCATTACACAAGTGCTCCTCTCTTGGTTCGCTGCTCACTCCTACTGGGAGGTGTGGTCAGCCTACTCATGGCCGCAGATTATGTTTCATGTCAGTGGTCTCTGTTTACTCCAGCTGTTGTTGATCAGTTCCCCTGGCAGCCTGTGCAGTGCCTTCCAGCACTACACTAACTGCCTTCTGGGGGCTGGACACCATTCCGGACGTTGAAGGGTTTCTCGATGCTGGTCGATCCAAGCCAGATCCTTGCCACTCCCCCAGCAAGGAAATCTTTGAAAGTCCTGACAGTCTGGACTGCTGGTGGAGATGTCCCACGCCAGTGGGTGCTGGCCCTCCCCCTCTCTGATCCCCGTTCCCCTTCTCCGATCTCAGTACCGGGATCAGGAAGGGAATTTTCTCCTTAACATGTGTGCTATTTCCTTTTGTCTCTACTTTTTGGGGTGATTTTGTGCACTTTAATAATGATTTCATGAACCTCACAGACCACGTGGTGACTGGGCGGCTTTCCTATCCAATCCCCCTTCCCTTAACTGATTTAATTAGAATAAATGTGTGATAAGAAGTACATATTTTTGTCCCTGTGTATAATTCTTTTACATTAGAGGACAAGAACTTGGTGGGGAAATGCAGAGGTAAAAAAACCATGATATAACTGTGCCAAAATTTCCCCATTACAAAAGGAGACTCTGAGTTGCTGGTCTCTTCCTCTTTTCCATCTCCCAGTCATGAGGCGAATGGTTTGGTCTGGATTGTCACTGGAATACTCTGCCTCACTCACCACAGGCACCAAGGCAATAGGCCAAACTATCATGGACAACACCTCCAAAAGGTAGAAGTAGAAGGCAAAACTAACCTAGTTTCCTTTTTGAGCTATTTATCTTGGGTGTTTTCAGTAAAAGAAAATTGACTACTGCAAATTGAGTGTGGATGAACAAATAGAAAAAGGAAGGATTTAGATTATTTTCCCTATTTTTAAGGTCCTGGAAACTCTTACATATTCATTTCATGAGCCCTCTCTTTGTACATTGAAAGAAGCATGAATTTGGAGCCAAACACTCCTAGGGCTAAATCCTCTCTCCAAGATGTGAGACTGGGAAAAACAGCAGAAAACAAAAGAACAGCTTTTCTCTCTTTTAATCCTCTGAGCACCAACATCCTCATTTGTAAAACAGACATCATTCTTCTTCACTTTTAACATTGTTTCAAGGACTAGCAACATATGTTTACCAAAGTATAAATTCAACAAAAAGCTGGTTCTTGCTTTCTCTACTTTCATTTCATATCTACAAATCTTTCTATGGTCAAGCAATAACACCTGGTACTTGCATAATGCATTTGAATAAGCTGACAGGTATGGCTGTCTCTTCCACTGGTTTCTCACCCTTTCACCTTTCCTGACTGAGGTGGGGGTGGTGCCTGACAGTGGTTCCAGCATATTTTGTGATTAATTGCAGTGAATTTGTCTAAGGTACTTGCTAACCATGGGCTTTAGAAAATGTTCAACTATCCCTACCTTTTTGCCCTTTGGAAGGAGTATCTTGCTCACAGCTTTCTTTCGGTGCTTCTTTCTGGGTTCTGCAAGATTTCAGCCCTTGGCAGCACTCATCAGATGAGTCATGATCATGATAAGAGAAAACACACTGAGCGTCCCTTCTCCAAAATGCTTGTGAAAACAAGTGTTTAATATTTGAGTGACTAGATGTTTAAAACCTCTCCCTAGGTCATGGAAGCAAAGCATATTGAGAGGTACTGCGATGAGGTATTGGGTACTCAATACCCTAAGGGTAGCTTCATGGTGTCTTAAACACTTTGTGCATCAAAAATAATTCATGGGATGGATTTTCTCACTTGTGACATTGGGTCAATATTTTAAAAGCTTTGGAACTTGGAATATTTCAGAGTTGACAATTTCAGACGAATTTTGAGTGCCAACCATGTTAGCCATAGCAGAAATGTCTTCCTAACTTCATTCTGCTTTGATTATATCCTCCAAGAAAATGTGAACCAGCCTGGCTTTATTTAAGTTTGAAACCTCTGAGCCTAGACCAGTAACTGTCATCAAATAAGTACTTATGAAATTTGTGATTAAACAATGGATGAATAGATGGAGGCATATTGTGGGTGAGTAGATACATGAAGAAGGCTCAGTGGGTGGAGACACGACCCTATTGATACCTACTATACACTTACATCAAATGTAGGGTAACATTTACTGATCATATCTAGTTAATTAATTGCAACATGTTTGCCTCCTGACATAAGGCTTTTTAAGTACCTTATGACTTAATATAATACTTTGGGGCTCTTTCTTTGGACTTTAACAGCATGATTTATTTTCTGAAACTCTCTGAATTCGCACACCAAAAAAAGGCAAGATTCCCAATATTTTATACAAATTACCTTACAGAACAGATTAATTGATCACCCCTAAGGAAGTCCAAGAGCACTGTAAAAAATACAGCCACACTATATACTTACGCATCAAATGCCTTTGGCAGGTCATCCCAAGGACATAAACAGATGCACAAAGGTCTGATTCCAAAGAAACTCACCCCAATATTAGTTATGATTGTGAAAAGTGAGCATAAAATATAGCATGGCCATGTATTATGTCCAGTTTTGAAATTCTGTGTAGCTATTGAAAACTCTAGTAGCTAATATTAAAATTAATGAAGATGTTTTCAATTTTTTTGGTTCTAGTTAATCACCACCTAAATGATCATAATGTGAGTTTTAAAACCAAATATTCATATAGGCAAAAATAATGGTGGTGGGAGTTGGAAAATAAACTCTCATGTAATCCTAGTGACTCTCAATTTTAGGATTGTTCTCAAGAAACACAATAGAAGATGCATGCTATATAACCTAAAAATGCCCCAGAAAAATAACTACCACATAACACTTAACACCATTGTTTATGTGTCCAGAAATCCAGGATGTTTAAATATTTTTTCCAAACCAAAAATAATCCTATATAAATCCAGAGTCTCTCAAATCCCACAGCAAAATGTCTTCCCCATCACTCTTGAGGAACGCTGAGTGCTCACTATGGAGCTCCTGTGGAAGTCATCTGATGCCACAGTGAAAACGTGTTAGTTAAGGGTCATTGTGAAAACTGAATGATGAGCTATCTGATTTATCCACTCATTCCAAAAGTGCTCATGTCTCAAGGTTTGGGCCCTCGGGTTTCACTCAGCAATTGTTGGTCTAAAATTCTTTTGCCTGGCAAACTTCAAGTTTAAACAAGCTCTCAGAGGAAATGTTTAAACTACGGCAGAAAATAAGTGTTCTAATCACTTAACTGTTCACAAACAATTTTATAATCTTATAACTTTGTTGGAGCTGACTCTTCAGAAGTTCTACCTAAAATACTTTCCTTGATATTAATTTTAATTACATGCTTTAGCTGCAAATTAGCACTTCTTCATAGATAGTCTGTTATTTGCACTTTTTTTGAAACCTCATCTGCCTTTTCCCCGAAGGTTTGTATTAAAATCATTGTATTAGGAGACATTACTCTAGTTGTTCTCATTCTGGCAAAGGTGAGGCCAGGGTTGCTGTCTCTGCTCTAATAGTATGAATGAATCAAGGACACAAACATGTCCCCTAAATGATGCACTGCAGTCCTACCTCCACATCACTGTGCCCATCAAAGAACCATCTTCACACACTCATGCATTGATGGCTGGGTATGTGGTGGGTCTACACCACATGTGAGGTCGACATCAGACCAAAGGGAATATTTCAATCAAATTGGAGTTTTGAGCTACGCTACACAGACATGGCTCCTACGAGCTCTTTTCATGTGATAATTTCTACCATTCTTTGTTGGAAATGGTGCCTGGTCTGCCCCACAGGAATTTTCCCATGATGAGATTTGGCCAATGAAAAGGCATGTGACCTAGCGAATCAGAATGTCCCTGGAATTTTTAGAAAGAGGGAACTAGTATAAAAGTGTCTTTTCTACTTTGGTCATGGAAGCAAAGCAACAGGAAAGCAGAATTACCAGATGGCATGTCCTACACCCCAGGCTAAGGTGGGACACAGAGATAAAGGTGACACCCAAAGAGTGGAGCTGAAGGAAGAAAAGAGAAAGATCAAGGAGCCTAAATCAAAGCATGTAAATCTATGACTGAAAACAAGCCCAACAATCCCCCCACGCTTTACATTAGTCTTACACTGCATTTGTTAGTTCCAAACAAGAGTTGGTCCCAGCATGAACTCTGATGTCAGCTGTAATCTCTGGGAGCATGAGCACCTGATTGGACTGACACTGTGCACAGCTGCACTGACTGGAGCTTACTGGCAGCGATTCCAGTGATGAACCCTGCCCTCCTTACATGTACTACACGCCAGCCAGTTTGCTAGCATCAAAGTATTTGTGTTAGTTGGTTTTCCACCACTGAAGCTAAATACCCAAGACCATCAATTTATAAAGAGAAAATATTTATTTCATCTCATGACCAGTTGGCTCCATTCCTGTGGGGAGACAGCATGCCAAAGAAAGAGTGGGAATAAAATGGAATAAAACCAGTCATCATGGTCAGTGTGACGGTTCAGTTTTGTTGTCAACTTGAACTGCCAGCAATCCTCAGTAGTCTTGAGTGGTGTATAGCAGATTTCCTCTGAAGTGAAGAGAGAAAGAAGGCTCAGGAAATCATGTTAGCTAGAAACAAGCATCTTTTCCTGGGAAGGCAGTGTAGGAAGGAAATTCCAGAGCCTCAAGAAGTCATCAAGTCTGGGAAAGGTTATAAGACCCCACCCTAAGGCTATATAAAGGGGAAGGAATCTCTCTCCTCCTCCTGCCTGGCTTCTGGTGCTTGTTATAAATTGAATGTGCATCCATTCTGCTTCCTCCCTTCATGGGCATTTGAGTGAAGTTTCCTCAGCCTTCCAGCCTGAACTCAAGACAAGTGATGCCCCATGAAGTATGGAGGCCTCCAGCACTGGACTGGGACTGCTGAGACCTCCAGCCGCCAGGACTGACTGAGCAGCTACCAATCTCTTCACTCTCAGGCTTTCGGACTACTATTGTAGGACTATTGTGAGCTAATCTAATAAAACCCCTTTTTACTACAGTTCTGTTTCTCTGGAGAACCCTGACGGTTACAGTCAGGAAACCAAAGAGTGGGAGGAGGGATCTAGGATCCCACAGCATCCCCAGTGCATATCTCATTAAGCTCACCTTCCAAAAATTGCCCACCTTTACTGCCATCATGGACACTAAGCTCACGACACCTACATCCAGGCTATAACAATACCCACCATGTACTCAAGGTTTATAGCTGAGAAAACTCAGGCATATCCAGGTGTAACTTATCCAAGAATGCTCAGCTAAAATGTCACCCCCAGGATTGAGGCTTAGCACACTAGCTCTATAATAACCTCCCTACCATGACAATGGCAAGACAAAGGACCCAGATAAACCTGGATCTCTCAACCTTCTGAACATTCCAACTCTTTGACATTTCATTTGACTGGAAGGGCCCTACTTTACTATGGAATTTCCAAGTAAATTTCTTAGACAATGCCCAAGGAAATAGTTCCATCTGTAAGCAAATGGGACATGATAAATTATAATAGTGTAATGGGATGTGCCTGACTATTTCTGCTTGATTTCTGGTTTGACCTAGATCCAAGAATATAGCTTTGACCACTCTTGTCTCTTTATTTATGATTTAATAAATAAAAATTTTCATTATTCCATCAAGATTAAGGGGAAAATTTCATCACAATGCATAAAATTCTTCATGTTTCTTAGAATATTTTAAGTAGACAGAATTACAAGAAACTTTGAACCTCATTTCAGTGATATTAGCTCATATCTATAGGCGTATGCATGAGCCTGCATTTTTCAAAGTCTGTGCATCAACTTGGTGCTAAGCCTCATAGGAACTAATAAGCAAAGTTTGGGTGTTTAAATTATTTGTAATGTTTATATAGTGTGGTTATAAATTTTATGTGTAAATGTGTCAGCCTACAGTACCCACATGTTAAATTGAAAGCCCGACTAGATGTTTCAGTGAAGGTATTCTTTTATGGATTTATATTTAAATGGCTAGACTTTTAGCAAACCAATTCCCGTGGGTGGGTCTCATCCAAACAGTTGCATGACCTTAAGAGAAAAACTACTGGGATCTTGAGAGGAAAGGAATTCTGTCTCCAGTTACTTCTGCACCTGAGCAGTAACACTAACTCTTCTGTAGTCTCTAGCCTTCTGCCTTGCTCTGTGAAATTCACATTCACCAGCTTCACAATATTGTAAAGACAAATTCCTTAATGTTGTTCTCCTGCTCTCTTTATTTCCCTCCCTTCTTTCTCTCTGTCATATATCTGATAAATGACAACTCTACATATGCATCCCATTCTCTGGAGAATCCTGATTAAAATACACATCAACTGGAAAGGTTTAAATTTGAGTCTAATTACAATAACCACCCCATTTTTTTCAGTGCACACATTTTTCTTGAGCCATTTTTTTATGGGGCCATATCTGGTATCTCTGAAACCCAGCTGGACATCGGGTGACTCTCACACACAATATAAGATGCCTTCTCTCATTTTCTCTTTCTAAACAATTTCTCTCTCTTGTTCATGGTCTGAACTTAATTTAACTCAATCAGCTATATTCATATCTTTCTCCCCAGCCTTCCGGGTTCACTTGCACTGCCTGGAACTATCTATCTGGCCATCCTCTCTCTGGTGAAGGGGGATGACAGGAAGCACTACTCTAGCATTTCAGTCTAATCTAAGCTCCAGACAAAGCACTAAGCTCTCTTGTAGTAGAGGAGAGGCAGGGCAGGACACAGAACAGCAGAGAGAAAAGACCAGTGGTGGGAATCAGGCAGGTTAGAATTCAAATCCCAACCCCAGGACAATGGCTCACTTTGTAGCCCTGAGCAAACTTCCACGGGTCCCTGAGACTGACTTCCCTATCTGTGCAGTGAGGCTAGCCATGCCTGTCTTGATAGATTATTCATTCTCAGGTTAAGAAGGTCAAAGCTCAGGGAAGGGCTTCAACAAGTCACACTCTTCCCACAGCAGCCCTTCAGGTCTCTCCCAGCCTCACTTGTAAGCAGATTGCTGTTGTTTCACCACATTTCACTGGCATCGCTGTGATCCAGGGGGAAGGCCAGGTCTATGATTATTACATCTTCTCCCTGGCTTGGCAGCAGGCTACAGAGGGCTTTTCAAGCCCCAAGCTCACGTTAGAGGCCACAGAAAGAAGGTGAAGGGTGAAATCAGAAAATCGATTTAGTTTCAGGCAAGGCAGCCTTTTTATTTTCATGTTTCTTGGAAAACAGGATGGTTCTTTGAGCTAGATGTTGACAGAGGGCAGCAGAAGAAACTGCCCAGTTGATCCATGCTTGCCCATTGCAGTGAAGCTGGCATCCCAAGAGGAGCAGCTGCTCTAGAGAAGCAATCGCCCATGCCAGGGAGAGTCCTGAGCACCATGCAATAGCTCTGGGGTTCATGCTCTCTTTGTATTTCAGCTCTGTAACCAGAGCTTGTTTTTCTCTTTCTCATAATAAAGTAATTCATGGTCCTTATAAAATGTCTGGAAAAATCAAAAAGTAGACAAGAGAAAAAATATTGATAGTTTCAAGAATCAAAAATGCTTTTGTCAACATTTTAATAAAGATTTTCTACTCTTAAATCTGTCACCTTAGAGGATTGTTGAAATTGTGATTGTATAATTATTACATTATAATTCAACCACCAAGCGCTCAAAATCAAAGTTTGGTAAACTACAGCTTGAAAGCCAAATCAGAACCATGGTCCAGTAATATAAGCAGCATTGTCTGAGGACACAGAGGTGCCACTTACTTCACCCCAATGGAAGAGCTGAGTAATGGATGCTTTCCATGGTCCTCAAGCCCTCAAATACACATGAGGTTACCTGTAGAGAGAATGGTCTCAAACTTCTGCCCTAGGCCACAAAATGTATTGACTCTGAGGTAGTAAACCAGTTACTTCCTCGTTGCTTGAACAACCTAACCAAGCAGAAACAGCTTAAGGAGAGTAAGGATGCACTTTTGACTTACAGTTTCCAGGGGAAATTGGCATTGTCAGGAAAAGCCTGGCAGGTGCAGTATTGTAGTTACTTTCACATTGCTGAGACAAACACCCCACCTGAATCAAAAGTAGCTAGTGAGACGGAAAGGTTTATTTTGGCTTGGCGTCTCAAAGTGAAGCTTCATGGTGGCAGGAAAGGTCTTAGAGCAGAGGCTGGACAGCAAGCAAAAATGAGCAGCAGGAGAGTGAGCTGAGCTGGCACTGTCAGGTGGGGGAGAGAAATCCTCAATGTCAGCCCCAGTAAGTCACACATCTCCTCCAGCAACACCCCATCTCCCAAACTGCCACCAGCTGGGGACCACGGATTCAAAACAGAGGACTTTATGGGAGCATCCAAGTCAAACGGGAAGCCAGTGTCCCATCATCACAGCAGTGGGAAGGAAGCAGAGATAGGAAGAAAGGCAAGTGGGGCGGGATTGGATCATCTCAGGGTCTCAGTGAAACTCTTCTTGTGATTCAACCTTCCAGATCAGTGCCACCAGCTGAGGATTAGGTATTGCAACACATGAGCCTACTAATGGGCCCCAACTAGGATTCCTGCCACCCATCCCAGTCTCTCTGTGCATGAATCCTACCCCTCTACCCCATATGATCACTCCAGAGTCAGGCAAGCCTATCCTTAAATTCCCAACTGTAAGCCAGCCCTCACACTCAATTTAATTTTAACACTCTCTGAAGTTTCTCTTGTGTGTGCATAAAGATTTCTCACCCGCTAGACTGTCTTTATTCCACCACATCACTGAACTTACTGTCTAGCACATCATTATTTATTTGTAGAACAAAATATTAGATCACGGTTCTGATCTTCAATGAATGTACAATCTATTGAGGAGAACTAGCACCAAGCACATAAAAACAATTAAGTGTGGTTTTGATTCTGGCACGATTAAGAGAAGGGACCTGTAGGTTGCAGTGGTAGAATCAGGGAAGCATTCTCGGGGAGTGGGTGAAATAAGTGCTGAACTGAGCCTTAAAAATGCTCAGGACCTGTAGAGACAAAGAACAGGTGTAAGGGAGTGAGAAAGATGGGGAACGCACAGCTGTGTCTAACAATGATCTCAAAAGGAGCTTTAGCTCAGGCAGGAGAGAGCTCCACAGAGACAGTATGGCCAGAAAAACCAAGAACAGGACCTTGGAAAGCAAACATACAATCGGTAAGAAGAAGCCTGGGCCGAGTTCCCAAGAGAGCGATGACTGAGCAGCACGCCCAGCTGACAGCCTGTTTAGAATTCTGCACTGCGGAATCAATTGGCAGTCCATTTCTGTAACACCCTGCGTCTTAATGAGCATCATTTGTAACACACTTGAATGAGGCTGGTCCCCAGCTCTGAAATGCATGGGAAGGTGAATGTAAACACACTCACCCTGTGGTTCCCCACAGGACTTCATCTCCTTCAAGGAACAAATCACGCACAGTTGTAATTGTCTCCGTTTACATGTTCACATTCCCCACTAGGCATGAACTTCTCCAGGGTATTTTATTCATGGATTTTTAATTGTTGGAGGAAAAAAATCCCACTCAAGCTAGGTTAAGTAGAGAGAAAATTATCTGAAGGCTGCAGCTGCAGCTTCCTATAGACTCCCGCAGGGGACCTTCAACCAATCCTCACCACGACTGTCAAGGACTCATCCCTCCCCCTGGGGCCTGAGCTTTCATTTTCATGTCTGCCAAGTTCTCACCCTCTGTGCCTCCCTCCTTCCTTGTTGAAATACAGCTTCCTTCCCAAAGAGAAACCACATTTTGAGAGCTCAAGAATTCACATTTTCCAGAGTCAACATTTCTATAGGTTTGTGGAACCTAGAAAACACGCCTCCTAGCCATGAGAATGCTGTCACTTCATTAGAGGGAATGTTGGGATATCACAGTTGACTTTTTTTTCTTAAAGAAATGTTCCATACTTAAATGATTCCCAAAGAACTAGATTTTGAGGATTTCTCTACTATAGATGTAAAGCCTCAAAACTTGATCTGAGGCTCAGAGTTGGACTTTGGGAGTGGCTTGGTGTAGGACATTTGCCTAGCATATGCAAGGCCCTGAGTTTGATTTTAGGCAAAAGAAAGAAAGGAGAAAGAAAGAAAGAAAGAAAGAAAGAAAGAAAGAAAGAAAGAAAGAAAGAAAGAAAGAAAGAAAGAAAGAAAGAAAGAAAGAAAGAAAGAAAGAAAGAAAGAAAGAAAGAAAGAAAGAAAGAAAGAAAGAAAGAAAGAAAGAAAGAAAGAAAGAAAGAAAGAAAGAAAAGGAGGGAGGGAGGGTAGAAGGGAGAGAAGGAGGGAAGGAGGGAAGGGAAGGAAGGAAGAAAAGAAAGAAAGAGAGAGGGGAAGAAGGAAAGGAGGGAGGGAGGATTGAAGGAAGGAAGCAGAAGAGGAAAGGAAGGGAAGGGAAGGAAAGGCAAGGGAAGGGAAGGAAGGAATGACGAGAAAGAAAAATGAGTAAGCCATGATTCTCTCCACAGAAATCCTTAATTAAAGGAAAAATGCCTATACAATCTGGAAAAGAAAAGCAAGATAATTGAACATGTTGTTTTAAGAACACCCCAAGAGTTTATTTTTTTATTTCCCTATCTGAAAAGTAAGAAAAGCATGAAATACAGAAAAGAGATGGTTATCAAAATAGTCTAACAGAGCTCTTTCAATAAGTGTCAAATAAAATAGTCTAAGTGATGAGAAAGTATTTTAACACAGGGGAAATAGTTGATTTATCATCTTTTATTCAACGGAATACCATATTTGCCAGTTCCCTATGACTACAGCTTACAGGAGTCTTTGAGTTGCCCGGTCTTCAAACTACAATTCTACCTAACAGTGAAGTACAGGCTGAATTCTGTCTTACCTTATCAACCTCCAAGCTTTCTTTCAAATTCCCAGGAGAAAGACCAAACATCTTGATTTCCATCAGATGTCTACTCCAATTGCATCGGCTGAGGGGGAGTAGAGAAGAATTCCAAATCAGCACCTGAGGCATTTAGTGTGCAGCAAGGAGCATGACTTTAGGGAGCCCATCTCCACAAGTCCCATAGAACTTGGTTAGTACTTGTTGAATGAACGCTGCTGCAACAAGCAACAACAACTTGATGAGGGCAAGTTGGCATTAAAGGAAGGGGAGTGAAAACAGCTAGCAAAGGCTGGACAGAGTGGAGGAGGCTGCTCTTGGCTTCAATATACAAGTGTTTCACAACTGATGAAAGGGGTTTATACAATCAACTTTGCCACAATCACACACACACAAAAAAAACTTTTGATGTTTGGGGGAAAATATCATCTATTGAAATAATATTTCTTATTACATATATCTGATTAAAAGCTATCAGAATTATTAAAATTACCTGTAGATATTGTTTTTAAAAAAACAACTATACAAAGCCCCCACCTACCTAATTAATCTCCAAAACGAGGGCTAAGAAGCTATGTTTTTAAAATTCACTGTAGCTATTTATGATGTGCTCTCCTGACCAATATCCCATGAGTAAAGATGTAAAAGTGCAAATCCAACTTGTGTTTGTAGGGAAATAAGTGTGTGTGACATTCAAAACAAACTTGATACAACTACAATCAAGCCAGAGACATCTGAATTAGCAGTTCCCTTATTTAGACAAAGAAAACTCAAGAGGATGGTAGAGCTGCTTGGGAAGTGCATAGAGCCTTACAGAAATGGATGCTTGCTTTAGAATGTGTGACTGGGAGTGGGCCTTGAGGTGATTTAGTCCTTGGTGCTCTTCAGCTTGTTTACTTCCTCTCTGCTGATGGGATGATGTGAGCCAGCTCTCTCCTCCTGGATACTTTCCCCACCATGAGAGAGAAACTTGCCTGAGAAACTATAAGCTGAAATAAACCTTGTCCTTCATCGTGCTTAAGATTGGATATTATTTCCAGCAATGAGAACGAGTTTCAGAGGAAACAGCTGGGATATAATCAGGAGTCCAAGGAAGAAGAAGAAGTGATTCTGGATGAGAAGTAGATGAAGAGCCTCAAGTGATGGTCATAGCCAGAAACCAGGCTCTTCATTTACTATTATTAATATTGTTAATATCATATTTATGTCATTTGCAAATGTGTCTTTCAACAGTCCTCCACCTATGACGATATTTCATTTTGCTGTGTGTGCATATGCATGTACTGATGCAGTGTCACACGCACTCACCTGTGGTGCCCGTGAGCTTATCTGTGGTTGCTCGAAAAGAACATCAGGTGTCCCCTCTCATCTGCCTGGCTTTTTCCTTATGACAAAGATTCTAATTAATTCTGAAACATTAACAAGCCCCAGTGATTCTCTGATCTCTTTTCCCTACAGGATTGGGATTACAGATGTGTGTGTGTGTGTGTGTGTGTGTGTGTGTGTGTGTGTGTGTGTGTGTGTGGTTATGGCCAGCTGTTTACGTGATTTCTGGGGATTGAAACTCAGTCTCAGGCCTCCTCAAGCCTTCATGCTTGAGCAGGAAGTGTGCTTGAACACTGAGCCATCATATCATCCTCTCATAATTTTAAAAATGCACTTTAAAAGGTCCTAAGTATAAATAAAAACTATGGTACATAGGATTATCAATCATATTATATTATCTTGCCTGTATCTTAAAGGCAAAAATCTTAGAAACCGTGTTACTCAAATCCCTATTAAGCAGTTTTCATAAGTGTCAGCCAATAAGAGATACTTTGTGAATGTCTGAAGGAAGGAGAGGTGAAGCTAGGATTGACATGTGTAGGCAGTCATAGAGTGTGGCATGTGTCCAACTTAGTTTTCTGGAGATTCCAAAGGTTCCTCCTGAGGAGATGAGGCTTTCTGGAGACTCCAAGGGCTGCTCCTCGGGGAGATAAGGTGTTCTGGAGACTCCAAGTGTTCCTCCTGAGGATCACCTGCTCACAGGCTGTAAGAAGCTGAGATAACTGGCCACAGCTTGTCTGTACTTACTGCAAGCTAGATTTTCCAAAGGCCTGGAATGGCTGTGCTATCCTTTGCTCCCTAATCTTGTCAATGGGAGTGAATTCTTCCAATACCTTCATTAAGTAGTCTTTTATTCAAAATACTGAGTATGACTTCTGTTAGCATAACTAAACTCTGAGTGGCATGTGGTTTTCATGTTTCAGTGGATATAAAAATATCTTGGAGATCTGATCTCACAGTTTGGATTCAGGAGTTCTAGAATCATCCAAGAAAGTTTCACTTTTACCAAGCATTCAAGCTAATGCAGAGACCTGGGCCCTAACTGAGAAAGACTGTTTTCATATATAAGTAAGGACCCCTGAGCCCCAGCCACTTATATTCTAAGGTCCGCATATCAACTACGTCTGGTAAGAACATCCTTTATAATCAAGCAGCCAAAATAAAGTTTATTCCTATATGAAAGTATACATACCATAGACATTGAATTGGTTTCTTCTTGGAAATGTGATTTTCAAGCAGTTTTCTCTATAAAGTACAATAAAACTTAAAGGGGGAGAGTGCAGGGTTACACCTGTCATTAAGTGCTGGCCCTCCCCCTTATTGGTACAGAGCATGAAGAAGATGACAACCATGCAGAGCCTCAACTGACTTACTGATAACTACCTGCATAACAGAGCTGCTCACAGTGTGTGTTCAGGAGTCAAGTCTAGAGCCCCTGAAGTCCATAAAAGCAGCAACTAGATTTGTTGTTTAGTGTTTTATAATCAGTCAGTTTTGTTCAACAGATAATCACTGAACACTTGATCTATGTCAGACATGCATGTTTGCAAAGGGCAAGTGTCGTAGTCAGGCACACATTGCTGGGATGAATCTTCAAACCAGGCACAATTCTGGGGAGGAAAGTATTTATTGAAGTAACAGACCCAGGGGAAGTTAAGGAAGCTGGCTCCCTTTCACAGAAGCAAGCAGAGACAGAAACCCACCACCAGCACCTCAAGCAAGCAAGCACATTGTAACTCACAAAAATGCAGAACTGCCAGACTGGGGTTCCGGCTTTTCTTTTGCATAACTATTCCTAGTATTTTGCATCCAATTTAGAAAGGGTGCCATGACCCCAGGAGGCCAGGAAAAAGTGACACCTCCTCCAGCCAGAAGGCTAAAGACAATTCACAATTATAATAAATTCTATTGGGGGACATTTACTCAAAACTACCACAGCAAGTATATAAGCAAGTCATAAAGGGCATACTTCATACAAGAAGTGTAGCAAGAAAGAAGCATCCAAGTCCTTCAGTTTGAGCTGATTGAGCTACCTGATCTTTTAAGAACTTAATAAGCAACTGCTCAGAGAAAATGACATTCGGAACTGACACTTAAGCCTTTGCGAAACGATTCCCAGATCTAACTTGCAACACCTGTGAGAGCAAACCATGGGTAGCCATTAACTTCCCCACATGAAGCACAAAAATGGTTCATACACTCTCCAGGATCCTGGAATGAATGACTGTGGAGGTGAGAACAGCCATCACGCCCATGTGCCTGATATGACCTGAGCTCAAGGATCTGGAAGAACAGAACACACATGTTGACTGAGAGAAACACTAGTGCCCCAGCTCCCTGTATAAGCAGATGCCAAGGGAGATGGCAGGAAGCTACCATTCCTTCTTTGCATAGTTAAAGGCAACAGACCAGGCCCTGGAAAATCCTTCTGCATAATCACCGCCAGTAATGAACCACTCTCACACAGTTAACTACAGCCTGCTTTCCAACACAAAGATCAATGGAGAAATTTTATATTTTACCCTCAGTGGCTTCCTTTTTATTATCCACTATGTATCAATCTTTTTACTTCAAAAGAAGCTCATTTATGTCAAATCCTTTCTAAACCCCAGACATTTTAAGCCTCTTGCATGCATTATTGCATTAAGTCTTCACAGGAAATTATAAACTATCAGTAGCCTTTTACTGCTTTGCAGAGGAAATGGAAAGCTAACATACCAATTCCCATGGGATCATGTGTTTTGCACACTTGGTCGCCAGCTGGTGGTAACTTGGAAAGTTTTGGGTTCTTTGAGAAGTAGAGCCTTGCTAGCGTAGGCAGGTGTCACTGAGAACAAGCAGGCTACAGGATAATATAGCCCAGCTCCAAGTCTGGTGCTCAGCTTCTTCCATTCTCAAAACTGTGAAGATGGGATGCTCACCTGACCCATTGCTCTTGTCATGCTTTCTGCACCAGGATGAAACTTTCCCTCAAAACTGTAAGCCAGAAATAAACCCTTTCCTTCCATAGGTTCTTTTAGGTCAGGTGTTTTGGCCCAGCAACTAGAAGAAGGAGGCAACTTTGCTCTCAAAGACTTCTGACTTCACACCAATGCTTGCTGAAGTCACAAATGTTCATCTGCAAAAGGCAGATGTTACAGTGAGGCAGAGAATTTGTTAGCAAACTTTCTTTGTAAGGGTCAAGATAGCAAACATCTTAGAATTTGCTCACTTTACTCAGCTTTGCTGTCGTTGAGTAAAACTAGCTGGACAGGTGATAGGTAGACAAGTGGAAGTGACAATGTGCCAATAAAAAAATTGCATATGGAGGTAGTGGCGTGATTACAGCCCCAAACCCCCAAGTTATAGAATGTCAAGCCAAAGAGCTATAGGCTCAGTAAAAGTCAACCTTAACTCAATTGTTTTGAATTGCTTTGCCACAAGCTCTGGAGGGCAACTTCTGCGCACTGAACTCTGAGTGTTGCTGTTCGGATTCTAGTTTGGCTCTTGACTGTTCCCAAAGGCCCATGTTGTAAAGCCTTAGTTCCCAGTGTGGTACTATTGAGACTTGGTAAAATCTTTAAGCAAAGCACTGTGTGGCGGGAGTGGCGGGGGGAGGTGTGGGGATAGGAGCTAGTAGGTGGTCTTAGGTCAATGAGGGTGTACCTGTGAAGCATATAGTAGGACTCAGGCCACTTCTTCTACCTTGTTTTTGCACCCCAGCCATAATGTAAATAAGTTAGCTCCTTCAATCATTCCTCATCACAGTGTGTAGATTGTCACAGACCCAAAAGCAAAGGGACATCAACAATAGACTGAAACCTCTTAAACTGTAAGCCAAAATTAAGCCTTTTCCCTTTATGAGTTGATTATCTGAGATATTTGTTATAGTGACTAAAATCTGAATGACATGTGAGCAGGGTTTGAGTCATGGGGCCTAACTGTGCAGTTTTCATTTGTAAGAAAGAATCCAGACTCATCATCCTCTCACTGCCAGGCTTCTGTGCTCTAACATAATGCCTCAAGTGCTACAAACTGTTACCCCTTGTGTAATGCCCTCTGATCCCCTACAAGATGACCCCAACACAGCCACTTTCCCTTCCCTCTACCTAACCAACCCACATAGGGAAAAGTTTGTTGTTTTTAATAAAAGAAGAAAGGAGCTGGTCCTGAAGCCTGGAGGCACTCTCTCAGGATGCTTCTGAGGTTGGATGGGGCCCGGTGTGCTGCTTCTTTGGGTCCCAGCTGGCTGCGGTGATCGGGAGCTTGCTCGGCCAGCTGGCTGGCACCGGGGCTCGGGCTGCTCCATGTTCTAGCTCTGGAAGTGGCTGTGGCATTCTACTGACAGCAGCGGAGGCAGGCATGGAGGGGACCGTGGGGAGGGAGGAAGCAGGTATGCTCTGAGTGGCAGCAGCTCTGGCGGCAGCGGCAGTGGACCCAGGCAGCTGTGGAGGCATGAAAACCTGCGGAAGTGTTACAGCTCTTGGGAGCATGGCTCCCTGTGTGTTTAGCTCATCTCTTCAGAGAGAATAATGGGCGGAAACCCAAGGAAGAGGTGTGGAAATATAATCCCATTTATTGTAGAAGCATCGCTGGTTAAATAGAGGTAGAGGAGGAGGGAGGGGAAGGAATGGGCAACGGAGATTGGTGGTAACCAGCGACCTGTGAATACCTGCTTTGCATGTGGACGTGAGCTTGGGCTCTTATCAGATGGTGGGGGAAGAGGAACTGCCACCTTCCAGGCACAGCAGGGGTGCGAACCTGGGTTCATGTGGCTTGCTTTGGGAGGGAGTTTTGGAGCCAAGGATGGAGATAGGGGAAACGCCAATCGGGTTTGCTGGGGTTTCTGACCTGTTTCTCAAACATCCTTAACCCTTTGTGCTCTGTGTCCCATTAGCAATACCAACAAAAGTTAATGACACTACAACTATAAGACAATGGGCTCAGTGGTTAGAGCACCCACCACACAAGCCCGAAGGCCTGAGTTTGATTTGATCTCCAGAATTCATATAAAAACAGGGAATGAAAAAATAATAGCAGGGAATATAGTACATTCCTATAACCCCAAAAGTGAAGGAGGTAGAGAGAGGAAAACCAGGGTTTTTTACTCCCTGGCCAGCCAGGCTAACATAAAAAAGGCAAGCTTTATGATCTGGAAAAGACAATCACAGAGAAATAAGACAGAAAAGTCATGGAGGAAGGCACCTGACATCCTCCTCTGGCCTCCTCACACATTCACACAGGGCCCATGCATCTTCCCATATACATGTAAACATCACAAACATACACACCCCACATACTACACAGACACCAAAAAATAATGAATAAAAAACAAAACAGGAAGAATAACTAGGAAATTAAAGCAAGCTCTACTGGGGAAAGTACTACTATTTAGACAGTGTGTTCATATTGAACACTTATCTGTAAAGCCCAGGCAATAACAACTGTGAATATCAATTGGGAGATACCAACGTTGCTATAAGCTGTATTTGATTACAATATGCTGTGTTCATACCCTCAGCTCTCAGTTTGCTTTTGTGTCAGTTTACAATAAATCACCGTGATTCAGAGCTTCAGTCCCTATTACTAGTTTTTCCTTACATTTCCACAGTCGGTATTCTATCCACATTAGTAAAACAGCACATTTTCTTGCTATAGAGCAGCACATTCTAGTTAAGTGGAGTACTTGGTTGGAGTGAGAATGTTAATTGCTAAGCATTTGTCAATGTGTCAGGCATAGTACCTAACAGATTTCATAAATTATCTGATATTAACCTCAGTAACCTGGTGATGTAAGTAAGTACTGTGATTCTTTCCATATTCTTCATGAAGACATGGGAGTTTGTCCCTGTAATAAGATTTCTTTCCTGCTGCTTCTATGACTATTTTGCTAAAACTGCTCACAAGAATAACCATTATACCTTCAGGAGCTAACCTGGTTTTATATTTCCATACCTTCTGTCACAAGATCAGGCCTAGACATAAACCACACAGGACTCCTCTGAGACCACCCCTTCACCACTCAATCCCATTATGAGAAAGCTTAATGATCAGATCAAATCAGTGTGCCATCATGGTTGTTTCCTGTCAAAGGCCATAGGGGCAAGAAAAGTGTGGGACCCTACTAAGAGGCACAGAGGATATAGGGTTAAAAAAAGTTGAGGCTTGCCTGAAACCCCGATAATCTCTTATCTGAGACAGGCAGGAGTTCTGTCTTGTCTCCTCTCTTTTAGCCTAAAAACTCCAGCAACCCCTGGCAGGCCGCAATAAACCCTGATAAGCCCAGACACTTCAAGGCCTGAGTTTAGTAAAGCTCACATACCCAGCTGTAATAACAAGCCTGGACAATAAAAGTTTAAAGGTCACAGCTCCTCTGTAGCCACTGCCATCCACCATCCATCACATGCCTAAAAACACATAATTCCCACCACTTGGAGCTGAGAAAGCCCCCCCCCACACACACACACAACTTATCTATGCAAACTAGGCTTCCACAGGTTACTGGCCCTGCCAATCTCTTCATGAACATCCACAGACTACCCTGCCCCTACCAATCCCCTTGCCGCTTATGGCCCGACCTCTGATTTTTCCTCTGGTTTCTCCTCTATATAAATGACCTTTTGTGCATAATAAATGAGCTGTTCACTGCAACTGCCTCCCTAGAGTTCTCCTCTCATCAGCTCATCACTATCTCAAGACTCTGCCCACATAGATGAACAGGGCGTTGATATGTGCTGCAACTCCCCAACTAAGCCACAGAACCACAGAAAAGAAGTTTCACCTGTGTGGAAACATAAGGTGGTCTTAAAGAAGCACGATGATACTTAAAAAGTAGGGGAAATATTTAATAATAAATGGTGTACAAAACTAAAAAGAAGATTGGCTATGTATTTAAATATGATGATTTAGTTGTATATTTCTATTCATGATGAATATATTTTAAACCCACCCTCATATAGTCAAATTAACTTCCTGAATCATAAATAAATAAAAACTAAAATTACATGCACTCAAACAACAACGCATATTTGAAAAGACACATGCATAGTCAAGAAACATGAGCTAAATAATCTGATAATTGCTACAGTGGAGGGAGGACAGGAAGGAGGGGTAAAGTGGGAGGGAAATAAAGATAATGGCAGTCATCCTACAAGGAATAAAGAGGATGACAAACCATGAAGAAGGAAGTATTAACCAAGACTCTGAAAGCTAAAGCCATGAAAAAAAAAGAAGAATAAAGCAGAAGAGGCATTCCTCAATTCTCAGAATGGCTGCTCTCTGAGTAGGCCTCTCAGCTTTCAGGTGAGAACTCCCCTTCACCCATTTAGTCACACAGAGAGACCCCAAATTTTCACATGGATAGATTAAGGATCAGGCCGGTTTAATGCTGTCCCCCTTCTTGGTCCACCCACCCACACTCACCCTGAGAAGGGACCACTAGACTAGGCCCTCTCAGCCCTGGTCTCACCCCCAAGTCCATCCAACCCAGAACCCTGTGGAGAATGACCCAGCAGAGATTAGGCTGCATAGCTTCCAGTGCTTTCAGAACAAACTCACATAGAAATCACCAGCATCTACGCCCAGATCAGGACTGCCAGATTATTCAACACAGGTCTCAAGGAATTATCTCCAGATGGGAAAATTCCAACACACACACACACACACACACACACACACACACACACACACAGTAAATAAACAAACAAACAAACAAACAAATAAATACCCAGTAAACTAAGTTAAGATATCCCCACCAAGAACACACAGCCCCATAGTGGAAGCCTGCAATGTAAACTACTTAGTGGAAATTTGAGACAAAGAATTCCAAAATGCAATTATAAATATCATATTGAACATACTTAATGAAGTCAAGAACACATGACTTAATGAAATCAAAGAGAATAAACAAAAATGCAATAGATAGCAAAATGAATTCAATGAATTCCAAGAGGTTGAAATGTCTGAATGAATTCTAAGCCACTAGGAATCAATACAATTCAATGAGAAAGTCAAACCAAGAAATGAAAAGGGAACTAAATAAGGAGATAGAGACAATGAAGAAAGAGCAAATGGAAATAAACACTGTAATAACACAAATACAAGGCTCCCAGGAAGGCCTCACAACAGAATAGATCATGTGGAGGACAGATTATCGGGGCTTGAGGAAAAGACAGAGGGAAAATCAGCAGGACAAAATCAATGAGAACCTAAAAAAAATAACTACAACATACAAACAGGACATAAGAGAAATGGGGGACACCTTAAAAAGACCCAACATTTCCGTCTTGGACAAACAAGAAGTCAAAGAAGTACAGGTCAAGAGCACAGAGGAAAGGCCTGTGGCAAAATATAATATCCATTCATGATAAAATACTGGAGATAAGGCAAGGATGGATCATATTTCTACACAATAAAGGTTATATGCAACAGATTTAAAACCCATATAATATCTACCAAATGGGGAAAAACTTGAAGCATTCGACTAAGGCCTCCCCACTGCTATTTTCCAT
Organism: Zapus hudsonius; assembly: GCA_004024765.1. NCBI lineage: Eukaryota > Metazoa > Chordata > Mammalia > Rodentia > Dipodidae > Zapus > Zapus hudsonius. The sequence continues at coordinate 2,377 of PVHP010010575.1, read as the reverse complement.
AGTCCTGGAGGTCTTAACTCCAGGCATAAGACAAGAGAAAATAATTAAGGGGTAGAAAGGACTTGGAATGAAAGAAGTCATATTCGCCTTATTTGCAGATGACATGATTCTGTACTTAAGAGACCTGAAAGATCCACCAAAAATTTATAGAGCTACTAGAATGGCAGGTCATAAAATCAACACACAAAAAAGCCAGTAGCTGTGGTAGTCAGTTCCACATTGCTGGGATGAACATTCAAACCAGGCACAGTTTAGGGGAGGAAGGGATTGATTTCACACTTACTTTCCAGAGGGAAATTTCCATCAGTGGCAGAAGAAGCTGCTTCCTTACATTTGAGCATCAGTGGCCCCAACAGAGCTCGTACTGATCAACATACATTTGGGCTGGAAATCAGATCCACCTCCAAGCAGACCATAGGGCTGAAATTTAGAATTTGCCCCCAGTAACACCGCCTCCAGCCAGGTGTCTTTATAGCCAGGCTACAAGTTTTACTGGGTGTTTTATTACTTATGGGGGACATACATTCTACCACATTCTGCCCCTGGCCCCCAATAGACTTATGGCCATCTCACATTGTAAATTATATTCCGTCTAAATTCAAAGGCCCCCATAGACTCATCTGAGATTCAAGATAATCTCTTAACTGTGAGTCCTGTAAAATCAAAGATGTTACATACTTTCAACATATAATGTCACAGAGCAAACATTTATATTGTCATAAACCATAACAAGGAGAGACTGGACCAATGAAAAATCAATAAGCACCATGTAAATATCAAACATCTGTAGTTCAAATCCAATTTTCATATCCAGTGACAACAGTTCCTGGATTTCCAATTCTGCCCCTTTGGCTGAGCTGAGGAGCTGGGGAAAACTTCCATTGCGAGCCAAAAGTGCTCAGGTAACCTCTGCTCAAGTTTTGTGTTGCGCTCTCAGCAGCTTCTGGACTTCTGCTTTGGTATGTTAGAGTATCCTCAGTGTCTGTCTCCATCATCCTGAGGCAGGTTGTCAGGATCTCCGTGGAATAGCACTCTCGTTCATCTTGCCAGTTCCTCTGTGGTTTCACCTGGGGCCTAGCTGATATGTGAGGGGTGGTTCATCTCCTGCTAGGGAGTCAGCTATCTTTTTGTGTCTTGTTGGTAGAATTTGGTTGGTCTTGGTTCTTGCTACCTTTTGAAAAAGAAGAATAGATTCTCCAGTGGCGTGTGAGATCATAATACATTAAAGGGGATAGGCACTTTACCTTGGAGAGATTTTGGTGGGTGTAACCACTCTTTTGGCCAAAGATTAATGGGAACTTTTCACTGGAGTTTATAATCTTGGTCCCCATAGGATTTGGACTCAGTTCCCAGCTCCAACTCTGGGTTCCTTTCCATTGATTGTGGTCTCTTAACCAATCAGCAAACCATTGGTTTCCCACCTAGCCTGGATGCCACTATTGCACATCTTGCCAGGTTAGCTGCTTTCATGTAATAGTGTCCCCTGCTTGCTCACATTGTTGTTGGCCATTTTCCCCAGGAGCTCACATAGTATTTTCCAGGACTTTATGGGCAAGCCATCTGGGAACTGGCTTTCTTCCAGATTCCAGCTGCATCTCTCCTCAATGTTCTGTGTTGGCAGCATGTGGTGGTGTCTTCAGCAACAGTAGGATCTTGCCTTTTACCTCAGGCATGCAAATAAGGGCTTTGACAGAAGCCTGTCTTGTTTTGGGTGCTTTTCTACCATTTAGTCTTTCCTGGGTGGAAGCGCCTCAGGCATCTTTCCATTGTTTCAATGTAAGTACCTTAATGGTGGTAATCTCCTTAACGATACAATCTTTAGGAACCATTGTCTGTGTCAGTAACCTTCAACCTCTTTAAATTTTTCCAACTTTAAATCTTGTATCTATCAGTTATATATCTTCCACCAAGCACACCAGTCCTTTACTTTTAAATTTAACCTTGATTAAATTGTCTGGTCATGAGCAACAGAATGAAGCCAGTTTTCATGCCAGCAGCCCAGTTCCAGCAAAGCTCTCTGTTGTCTTTCCTTCCCCTTTGAAAGTTCATAAGCACATCCTTAAAATACAATTCTCTCTTTACTTAGCATATTAAAATGCTTATCAGATTAGCCCATAAAACTTCTTGGCTTACTGCTATGGAAGGAGTCTTCAGTCCCAAGTACCAACTCAATACATATTCTTCCAGCACACAATTTCTAAAACACCAAAATCCACATGGTCAGATTCATTGTGCATCAACACCTTATGCTCTGGTAACAAATTTCTGATGTAGACAGTGCCATGGTGCTGGGATGAACATCCAAACCAGGCACAGTTTAGGGCAGGAAAGTATTTATTTTAAGCTTACAGATCCAGAGGGAAGTTCCATCAGGGGC
>PVHP010010574.1:0-47278 GCA_004024765.1 Zapus hudsonius | reverse complement strand
AAAAATTTGGAAAGATAGCTTAGCAGTTCAAGGCACTTGCTTGCAAAGCCTGACTGCCCAGGTTGCATTTCCTAGTACCTATATAAAGCCACTTTGAATAGTATATGTGTCTGGAGTTCATCTGTGGTAGCAAGAAGCCCTGGTGTGTTCATTCTCTCTCTTTCTGCTCCCTAGTACATAATAAAAATACTTAAAAAGGTCTGCATGCAAAGAAACCTATGAGAGAAATGGGTATCATTTAAACTGCCTGACTACAAGGCTGTGTGGAGAAGGGCCAGGATCCAAGCAGGAGGGCTGGGAGGTGATCATGGTACCGACACCTGATCAGTCTCTTGACCCCTTGAGGGAACGGGCTATAGATTTCAAATGGCATCTCTAGGATAATATTTAGGGTAGTAGTTGAAATCTTAGAAACGGGCAGAGATCTACAGGCTGGATTTGGTGAGTAGTCACGTGTGTCTTGGGTCAATATTGTCCTGTGTACCTGGAAGGACACGAAATAACCATGCAACCCACAAGATAGGATTTGAAGGGAGCTCCCCAGGAGTGACACCCCGAGCTGGCTTTACTCACACCTTTTATTGAGTTTACAGCAGAAAAAGTTATGGGAAGTTTAGGCCAAACTGAAAAATGTTTAATTTTCTCAGTATAAGGCAGATCACGAGCTATTGACTCACATATTTTGTTTTGGAACATGCTTACTGGTAGCATCAGAAAATCTTTGTAAAAGCTTTTTCGTGTCTTGCGTCCTAGGAGCTCACACCCAAAGATGCAGAGTTTTCCTCATCTCCATGTTGGCTTCTGTAAAGATTAACCTGTTGTGGACAAGCCCGATAGCAACAGCCTTGAATAAATGTTGCCCATAGGATCATATGCTTTGGATAGTCCCTAGCTGCTGGCAATTTGAGAAACTGGTGGAGTTTTGGGGAGGTGTACCCTTGCTGGAGGAGGAGCAGATCCTGAGGTTTATCATTCCAGCCCACGGGGTGGTCACAGCTATCTCATATGTATGAAGGTGTAAGCTCTTCCCTTGCTCTGCGTGCTTTCCCTCAAAACCTGGTGAATTCCAGGTCGGCCTGGAAACTGTAAACCCTTTCCTCTCTTAAGCTGCTTCTGGCTGTGGGTTCTGTCCCAACAACAAGAAGAAGGTGACTGCAGCATCATTTGAAGAAATTTGCTCATGCCTGCCTTTTCTCTTGCGTCCATACTGCAATGGTGGGACCCACCCTGGAAAGCAGCCTGAAACCAACTCACCACTTTCCACAGGATTCCAGGTACAAAGGGTTCCCACTCCAGTGTTGGCAGAGACCCTTCCACTGCCCTCCCCTCCCCAAGTTAAGGCAAGGCCGTTACTTGGCAAACGCAAAACACAGAAGAGGCTGGTTCTAGTTGAAAGAAGGACATAAAATTGACCTGAGGGCTGGAGAGATAGATGGCTTAGCAGTTAAGGTGCTTGCCTGCAAAGCAGAAGGACCAGAGTTCAATTCCCCAGTACCCACATGAAGCCAGATGCACAAGGTGGCATCTGGAGTTTGCAGTGGCTGGAGACCCTAGGGTCCCCTTCTCTCTCTCTCTCTCTCTCTCTCTCTCTCTCTCTCTCTCTCTCTCTCTCTCTCTCTCCCTCCCTCCCTCTCTCTTTCTCTCTCTCCCTCTTCTTCTTCCTCTCTCTCATTCTCTCAAATAAGTAAATAAAAATATTTTTAAAAATTGACTTGAAAAATCGAATTATGAGTTCTCCCTGTCCTTCTATCTGAAGTCATTTATAAACCCAGTCATCAGCCATGAAAGGCCAAGTGAAAGGTCTCCTCATTCTTCCCCAGCCTATCAGTATTGGGGACTTCTGCAGGCTGAAATGTAAATCCCATTACAATGGCTTCACATAGAAATAGCAAGTGTCTCCGGAGATAAAACAACGCATGGTAAACCCAAGGAGTATTAAAAGCAAACAATCAGTATTTTCTGAGCTCAGAGGACCATATATCTTTTGAAGATAATGATATTTTGGACACAAAAATCACTACTTTGCAATAGAAATATGTGATATTCAATCTGCCTCTGTAAACATATGTTTTGAGCCTTGGAAGCGGCTTATTTCATTAAGTCACTATGAATCTGGGATTGAAATCATTCCGCTATTACATTGCAATGCCTTTTTCTAAAACATAATGTTCCCGTAAGTGTTTACTTTCATTCTTATTTTACCCTCCATCCCATTTCCTCTCTCTGTGCCAATTATCCACGACAATAAGACTTGCCAGAGTCAGGAATGCAGGTGCTCACAGAAAATGTCACAATTAACTTTGGAAGCTGAGATCAAAGACTCGACCCTTGAGTTTATGATGAAATGCAAATCTATCAGAAATAAGATAATAAGTACTTTGACGAGCTAAAAGGCTTAACAAGTAGAAATTCCTGCATCTGGGTGGGGTGAGGATCCTCTCAAGGTGTTATCTGGGAGCCAGAAACCAAGCCTAAAATAAAAACTCCCCTAACTGAAGGGCAGTTTGTAAGAGATCGCGTTGGAATGCAGACATCCATCCAGGATGACACCCTACACACCATGGAAGCTCATGTGCCCCATGCAGGAGAGGTGACTGCAAGAAACAGTGCTTCAGACTTCTTCATCTGTTAGGAAAGGCAAGGCTACAGTCTCTTTTATTAACGTTTTGCAAATGTTTCCTTGGAAGAGAACATCGCACTTCCACACGATACATTTTCATAAGGGCAGAAAAGCAAGAACAAAGAAGGGTCGAGTTCTGCTTTCACGCCAGTCAGCAAGCAGAGGAGCAAGTGACACACAGGATCCTTTTAGCAAGCTCCTCACAGGCTTGATTAAAGGCTCTCCACACTTCCCTAAAATCTCCTTGGTATGACACACTCTGCGGGCCCTGTCATTACCCTCCTTAGTTTGACAACACTGAGAAGCTGTGGTCCCCAGGGATATGTCATCTCGTACAAAGGCCACATTGTGTCTCTGGTTTTTACTCTTCGTGGTTTATTTTATATGCTCTTGTGTGTGCATGTTTGATTTTCAGAACATGACTCATGCCTTTTAAGCCTGCAATGGAGAAGAAGTGATGAGTTAGCTGACTGGAAGAGAAAAGAGTCCTTCTTTCCATGGACTGCATGATATTTTGAAAGAATGCACTAAGTGACTTCCTGGCTCAGCGAGATCAATATGATACGACATTTGAGAAGGGAGGGGAATAGTGGGTGTTTCCCTGGCATTGCTTCGAGACAGCTCATCACTTCGGATACTGACAGCAGACCATCTTCCTGCTTCCTTCAGAGCAGCGCACAATGTCAGCACTCGTCTACATCTTCAAGACTATCGGGGCCAACTTGGAGGTCTGGGTAGCTCGTTTGCAGTGACACTTGAAAAGAACTGAATATGACTCAGTCATCTGTTTTAAGGGCAGTGGGTTTCAGGATTAAATGGATCTCCTCTGGAAAGCCCTGGAAGTAACTTCTCCTCTATCAGATATGTCTAACCTGTGGTCCAAAGAGCACGCTCATCTCAAGATAGCTGGGAGTACAGCCCGACACACCTTGTAGGTGACAATATCATGTCACAGTGTCAAAAGGATGAGCATCTCTGTGCGTCTAGGTTCACTTGGGAAGCTTCCTGCACCAAAAGAGCAGCCCCACCCCGTGCTCAGGGGTGAGAATTAGATAAGAGCAACTGTTTAACCTGGAAGAAACTGGTCAGGTTGGGAGAGATAAGGGTATGTGGAGTCAGAGAGAAGGAAGTGAAGAGGTCTTTAAAGAGTCAATGTCCCCTGAAAAGGGTGGTCAAAGGACACTATGAGCACAGACAATTCTCCTGAACTGGTTAAGGCTGATATCATGGTTGCCATGTTGATTCAGTGCACATTGAACCTTTACCAGTTCAGAAGCTTTGGGATGGATGGTGCTGGATGTTGAAAACAGAGGCGCTGAGTTCCTCAGGGCTGTCCCAGCCTCACAAAAGAGTCTTCCTAGAAGTACAAGAGACCCAAAGACAGAAATTCTAATCACTTGCATAGCTGGGAGATGGCTCAGCAGTGGAAGGTGCTTGCTTGCAAAACCTGCGGACCAGGTTCAATTCCGCAGCCAATCATATACACCCATGAGCATTTGTTTGCAGCTGCAGGAGACCCTGATGCTCCCCCACCCACACAAATAAATAAAAATTGAGGGGCTGTTGTAGTCAACCACAGGCTGCTGGGATGAATCTTCAAACCAGGCACAATTTGGGGGAGGAAAGTATTTATTGAAACTACAGATTGAGGGGAAGTTCCGTAACAGTGAAAGACGCTGACTGTCTTTCACAGGTCCAAGCAGAGAGAGAAACCCGTCACCTACAACACACACACAGAACAGGAAACAGGAAGGAGGGGCCAAGGAGAGAATTTCTTCTCCTTATAGCCTTAGGGTGGGGTCTTGCAATTCTATCCCAGATTTAATGGCTTCCTGAGTCTCTGGAATTTCCTTCCTGCACTGCCCACAAAGGAAAGGATGTTTACTTCTAGCTTCTTTGAAATTCTTTACATCCTGCCTCCTACTGAGAGGCTGCCTTCCTGTAAACATCCTGAGAGACCTACCAAAGATAATTAAAAAGATCAAGTTGACAACAAAACCTAACCATCACAAGGGCCTTGGGAGGTGGCTTATTGGCTAAAGACAAAGCCTGCTAGCCCAGGTTTAATTCCCCAGAACCCATATAAAGCCCTTTGCAGCAACAAGAGATGCTGGCATGCCCATAAAGTGTGTGTGTGTGTGCGTGTGCGTGTGCGTGCACATGCAAATAAATAAATACATGAATAGTTTTTAAAGACCTTCCATAGACACAGGAAACTTGGGAGACAGTAGAAGTTTTGAGACACGAGGGTGCCTGTTCCTGCTGTTGGTAGTTGAAGTAATCTGACCCAAATCTCCAAGAGCTCAAAACTTCAGCTGTATATAGATCACACTGTTTTCCCTCCTCTCAACATTTCCACATGTGTGCATTTCTTCTGTGTGGCTTGTGCTCGTGTGTATAGGTGGAGATGTGCGTGTATTTGTGAAAGAACAGTTGAGGAAATGTCTGGCACTAATGACTCTTCCTGCTTCCCTTTCCCTGACTGCTGATTTCTCTAGGGAAACCCTGGAATCTTCCACAGAAAACTGCTGTCACTGGCGGCTCTGTTCCTGTTCTGTCATTGGGGTGGAGTATTCTGACATCACCATAATCATAATGTTCTTTGTTCTTTCATTATTTTGACTTGTGTTTTTGTCCCTTTCAAAGGAGTTTTCCATCCATTATGTCATCTCAGACTCTCAGCATACAGGTGAGGTGGGTAGGACAGGTATTGTTATAACTCAGTCACTCTCCACAGAATCATGGCTGAAACCCTAGGTCCACAGCAACAAGGCCACCTAGGCTTTGTAGCCTTCCCAGAAAGGTCCCTCGGTGCTGACAACATGATGGGCCATTGCAGGTCACTAAAGGATGGAGTCCAGAAGAGCAGAGAACCCTGCCAACAGCTCTGCCTCATGAACATTGGGTGTAGGGACTCAGCTCTGCTCTCCAGCTGTTATAGGGCTGGCTGCCTTAGGGGCTGGCATGAGGCGCTTCTCTCTTCATTTAATCTCTGGGATTACAATGCAACAGACTAGGAGGAAAAGACGAGCTCTCCTTTGAGTTTAGAACTCTTTGTGAAACAGCAAGAAAGCCAAAGTCAACATTACAAGGCAAGATGCATATGATTCTTTGCCTTGTTTGCTCAGAGATGATTATTCCAAACCGCTGGGCATTTCATGGCCAAATGAGTCATTTTCATTTCCTCAATGATTTCTAGGATAATTGCATGAAGTAAAAACATGTATACAATGTGATCAGTTTAATAACTGACACACAGCATAGGCTCATTAAATGTCAGGAACTACTGTATGTTCAAGATTGGCAAGAGAAAAATCAATCGGTATGTCTCTTGAGAAGGTTCCCTTGGCTATAGGGTACTTAGCATTCCTATGGGTGGGGAGAAAGCATACCAGAGGTGTTTTTTTTTAATTTTTTTTATTGTTGTTGTTGCTGTTTAATTTCAGTACGGGCCATTGAACCCAGGGCGTCATGCATTCTAAGCACATACTCTACCACTGTACACTGAAGCCATGGAGCAATAATCTTAAATAAGAAAGACAAATCTCCATTTCTGGAACTGGGTGAGCTAAGCTTTGGAACAGATAATGAATGTAATACCACTAGCCTTTCTTGACCGCCTCCAGGATGTGCAGGCAGAACACCCCATTTCCTAAGCAGACATTCACCCCAGCCCACTCCCAGGACAATGCTCACTAGAGAAGGTTGGGTCACTGTGTCCAACACGCTTATTGATATTTGTTGGGTGATCTCCTTGACCACACTTAATTTTGAAGGCAAGAAGTTAAAATGATTTTTAAATATATCCAACGCATAGCCTAGTGAAATGTCTCTGTACCAAGAAGAATGTTACATGAAACTTTTCTCAGCAGCCCAGGTTCAACCAGCTGAAATCCCTTTTTCTTTCTTTTATTCTTTTATTTCCCCTTAAAAACAAATAGTTTAATTTCATTTTTATCTGGAAGAAAATACAAGTTTAAAATGAAACTAACATTCTGAGATCTCATCCAGTGTCACTTTTTATAGTAGTCTTTTTTTTTTTTTTTATATTTTTGGATATTTATTCCAAAATAATGTCCTGCATTTATGTTCTACAAGTTGTAAGATTTCTTAAAAATATAGTAAGAACACATATTTTGATAATATATGAAAAATATTTCAGAGTTTAGCCTGCCATAAGAGTATGTTTATAGTAGTCTTTTTAAGATGCTGTTCTGTTCAACTTCTAAAAACGAAGGATCAGATTTTAATGTGAAAGCTGCATTTCTTCAAAGAAGGGCTGCAGCGTTCTTATGTTAACTATTCTCTTCAGTATTACATGCTAAACAGGCAGAGAAACACAAACCAAAGAGAACGCAGTCCCACCCACTTTGAGGCACAGGGAATGAACCTACCTGTCTTCATCTAGCACGAGGTGCCACAGCCGGTGATCACCTCAGTCTACACAGACCAGAAGAATCTTATGTGTGGATGAAATTAAATAGCAACACTTCACAATGCCATGACACTTAAAAGCCCTGTAGTATCTATTTTGCATTTTACTTTTTTATTACCCCTGGGAGGAAACCACCAAGGCCTCAGGTAAGTGATGGTCACGACAGGGCCAGCCGGCATGCACAACCATGTACTAGAATCTTACCTTTCTTTCTCTTGTGCAACTAAAAGAAGACCATTAAATATATGTGGTGCCATCAGGAAGTGCAGCAAGTGTACTGAGGGACACTGCCTCATAAAACCCAGAAAGAGAGTTGGTGGCTGAAAGCCGAAGCTGTAGGAGCCTTGGTTAGATTTTTCAGCCTTCAAGGTAACTGGGACAGAAGCTGCAGATCTGACTTTTAGAGAGTCCTCCTGCCAGACATTGGCCTCAGGGGAGCATCATCAAGACCCTTTGCTGGGCCCAGGGAACAGTGAGGGTGAAGCTGTGAAAGCTGGAGCTTATTCCTCCCTGGGGAGGCCTTAGAGAAGCTTTCTCTTCCTCCTAAATTCCTGGAGCAGCTCTGATCTTTCTGCCCTGCCCCTGCCCACCAGCCTCCCCTTCAACCTTCCCACATTCTTGTCCTCAGCCCCTTCGGAGTCATCGAGGTGATCTTGAGTTGCCTTCCATGGAGCTCAGCCACTTGCAGAGCAAACACTTTCAGGGTTAAAGCCTGCTGACAGAGCAATGCAGCCAGGGGTAGACATCATGGAGAGGAAGCTCAGAAACGCAGAATATTTCTCCCCTATTCGTTAACTCCACCTCTCCATCCTGGGAAGCGGGACTCCTCTTGGCTGGTCTCTGAGACCACTGGATGTATATCCTGAGGACCCTCAAGTGTTCCAGCTACAACCACTTTTGTCTCCTGGTTGGCACTGCACAGCACAGGAGTCCTGTTTTTTAAGGTTGTCGCACTTTATGTAAGCAAACACTGCCCTTTACTGTCCATTCCATCCTTCTGATAGAGAGACAAGGATCAGGGAACTCTGTCATTGCAGGGTTGAGTCACAGCAAAGATCTGCATTCCAAAATCTTCACGAATGTTCTGGAAGCAGATAGACATCACGCAATGATTCTAAACCCTCAAACAAGAAAGAGAGATGCAGAGCTTCCTGTAAAAATAAGAACAAAATCACCCTTCCTTGTTTAATATCCCCCTGTATCCCACACCTAAACATTAACTCAGCTCAAATGCTTGTGGTGGCTTGAATCAGATGTCCCCCACAAACTCCTGTGTTTTGAATGCTGGGTCCCCAGCTGGTGGCAACTTTGGAAGTGGAGCCTTACTGAGGAGGTGTGTTGTTGGGGAGGGGGTGAGCTTAAGGGTGGTATAGGCAGCTCCCCCTTGCCAGAGCTTGACTCACTGTCCTGTTACTGTCTGCCACCTGCTGTGGCCAAAGTAATGTCCAGCCTCTGCTTATGGCATGCTTTCCCTGCCATCACGAAGCTTCCCTATTTCACACCTTTCTTCATCTCCGGTATCTTTTCCTACATTCTCATTTTCCATTGATGACATTCTTATTGTTCTGACAGAAAAAAAAGCAATTCAAAGAAGGGCTTTAGAAACCCCTACCTACCTCATTGGCTAGCCTCTGCCTATAGGCTCTCTGCCTTCCCACTGCTGGGACCACCCATGTCCCACCTAACACTGGTTCCTCTGCAGTAACAGAGTGTCACCCCATTGCCACCACTGTGCTGCAAGGAACTATTACTCAGGCTCTTCGCCAATAATTCCATCAGCATATGAATATGCTACTGTTTCTCCCACCTTCAAAAATACATCTTTTGAGCCGGGTGTAGTGGCGCACGCCTTTAATCCCAGCACTCAGGAGGCAGAGGTAAGAGGATCCTCATGAGTTCAAGGCTACCCTGAGACTACATAGTGAATTCCAGGTCAGCCTGGGCTAGAGTGAGACCTTGCCTCTAAAAACAAAAAACAAACAAACAAAAAATACATCTTTTGGCATGTTGCCTCACCTGCCCATTTGTTCAAAAACAAAGCAAAAAGAAAGAAAAAAGAAAAAGAAAGAAAGAAGAAAAAGAAAGATAGAGAAAAGAATCCCAAACAAAACAACAACATATTGAAAGAGGTCTTTCTTATACTCATTTTACCCTGTCTTTTTTCCACTGTTGTGTAGCTATTTTCTCCAAATTAAACCATTCTCTCCTGGAGGGAAGAAAGAGACTCATAAAACTCAGGAAGTAAATGAAACGTACAAGGCTCACAAGGCCGCTCCTCGGGAAAATCATGTAAGCAGCAACAGTGGATGAGGAGGGAGAATTTCTGGCCCCCCAAGCCTCCTGCGAGGAGGCTTGCAAGGAGCTCCTGGGATGCAGCCGACGCCTGCTGGGCTCGCAGCTGCCTGTCAGTCAGTCACCTCTGCTTCAGGCAGTAATGCTGCCAACTCGCTGCTTCACTCAGCTAGACTGGGAGGAACTGTGTCTTTGTCCCTTTGTGGGACCCTTTCTGGGGAAAACAGACATTCCCCCCAGTACTCCACCCAAACTGTTCTTATCAAGGCCACCTCAGATCATCTCAGTACTAAGCCCACTTTCTCATTCAGTCTTCCGGTCGCTCAGTCCCCTCAGTAGCATTCTCCTTTTGACATGAGCACAGACTTCCAGCCGCCCTTCAGTCTGTCAGGCTCCCTGTCCTCTTCTTGACCTCATAACTTTGGGGTGCCTCAGTTACTAACCTTGAACCCCTTCTCAATCTAACCCCACTACTTTTTAAAAAATATTTTATTTATTCATTTTCAAGCAGAGAGAGAAAGAGAGAGAGAGAGAGAGAGAGAAAGAGAGAGAGAAAGTGCACCAGTGCCACCACCTTGTGGGTCTGGCTTATGTGGGTCCTGGGGAATTGAACCCAGGGCCTTAGACACTGGAGGCAAGTGCCTTAACCGCTGAGCCATCTCTCCAGCCCTAACCCCACTACTTTTGTAAGCTTTCCTCTCTCATAGTTTTAAGTCCCAAGCATATCAGTAACTCTTATATCTCCACCTGAAATGTGCTTTCCACGTAGCTAGTAGACACCTGTCCTTAGCCCGTCCACGCTCGAGTGATGCACCCTGTTCTTATTCTGCTATTCCTATAAGTTTTCATGTCTCACTGGTTCTGTTCTTCAAGTTTCTCACACCACAAACCTGCACGTCAGCCAACCTCTCTCTCACATGTATACGATATTCAGATCTTTACCTTATTGTCCAGCAGCGCTGCCTCCCTTCCCTCTCTATTTCCTCCTTTGCCCATCTTCATTCTAATATCATGTCCATACGGTGGACATTTATTATGGCTTACAATGAACTGACAATGGACCAGGTTAGGAGCTGCACCTGAAAGAAGTCATGGGAAGCTCTGTATCCCCACCATGACCAGTTCTCTCTAGTGTTACAAGACACCACCATCCCCTATGGTCTTGGACTCGCTTCCTTTACTGATCTCTCTTTCTCCTTCTTCCCCTGCGGTCTCTTTCAACAAGTGCCATCAAAATATCAGTTTCATCGCATCTCCCTCCTGCTTGAATTCCTGCAATGCCTTCCCATCTCATGCAGAGGCGAAAACAGGATTCCAACAATGACCCACAAGTCGTGACATGACTTGATTCCTGGTTGCTCTCTGACCGCCTTCATTGTTCTCCTCCTCCTCCAGCACTAGGCTTCTGCTTGACTTCACACATTCCAGGCATGTCCTCAACAAAGACCTTTGTCCTGACTCATCCCTCAAGTGAATTGCTCTTCCTCCACAGATTTGAACAGTTTATCACCGGAGAGTCTATAGTCAAACACTACCTTCCCAGGGAGTCCAGCTGGAAACTTCTAATCCTTCAGTGACCGCTGATGTCCACCAGTCTTGACCTTTCTTACTCTGTTCTGTTGCTTCCCATGTAGTTTATCCTATTGGTTCTGTTTATCTGGAGAACCTGGTAGAGCAGTTAGTTATTTGTGGTGTCAAGGACTTCTCCAGGCTCACAAGGCTGTTCTAAACCCTTAGAACACTGCCTGGCACATAGTAGGTGCTGAGTGAATAATTTTGCTTTTAAAAAAGGACTTTTTAATGATTTGCAATCAGAGAGAGAGAGAGAAAGAAAGAGAGAACAAAAGAGAGAGGGTGAAAGGGCACACCAGAGCCTCTTGCCAACTGACTCTAGACACATGTGCCAGATGCTGGCTGGCTTTCTAAGCAAACACCTTTAACTAATGAGCTACCTCCTCCGACATGAGTGACTAATTTCTTAATAAGTAAATATTGAGAAGATAAGAGCCATCTATAAATGAAACAGAGATGAACTTACAAAAACTGACTTGAGGGGTGTCATAGGATTCTTGGCTTCAAATAACTTTCTCACCACAATATCAAACCATCTTTCCCGCTTCCTGTCTAACCTGTAAGTGCAAACTTCAGAGGCCTTGAACAGAGCAGTAGACCGAAGTGGTTGAAACACACTCTGAGATCTCTTGGGGGCTCAGAGGAGAGTTGGGGGAGGGTTAGTGAACAGGCCCCGGAAACAAGAGAGAAAGTAAGGCTGGAGAGAAGACTGGGCCTCGGAAGAGGGACATAACTGCCATTTCTTCATCAAAGAGCCTAAAAGGTGGGTTCTGGTCACTATGTCTCTAGGGAAATGAGGTTTGGTGAAAGATCATCAGGTCCGGCGTCCGGCAGATGGATTTTAATTCTGTGTTCTTCACGCAGCAATTTTAAAACACAGCCTAACTCCCTCCTCCAATCTGAGTGAAGGGACCATGGCACTCCAAGACCCAAAGAGTATACTCAGTGTGTGTCCATGGAAACAGAAGGGACAGGACACAGGGAGGCATAATTAAGGCTTTTTTTCATCACTAAGCCAGTCTTCATAATGTGAAGACATAGACTCCATTAGCTAAAAAAAAAAGTTACTATTGTAGTAAAAGAACTAAGATATTATCTTTTCATCCATTATCAGAAGCTACATTGAAAACCTGGAAGTAAGCATGTCCCAGCAGAGATGTGTTTCAGACCACAGGCAGAAAGCTGTAGTACAAAGCTCTAACAGCAAGGCAAAGTGTAACTCAAAGCTGGCCCGGGGTCCCTTGGGGTCCCCTGGGGTCCTCTGGGAACAGAAAGGTGCATCCACACCCCCAATGCATAACAGGGCAAGACAGTGAAGCAAGATTTTTTTTTCCAGATATAACTTATCTTCTTTGTAAACAAAATCCAAGGTAGCTTCTGACTGGCTAAAGCAGTTTGTATTCTTCCAAAAAGGTCCATACAGAGTACCTCCAAGCACACTCTCCCCTCCCCCATGCGTCCTTTCCAAGAATCTTTTCAGAAAGTATCATAGCATTATTTACAGATTCTATAGCACCCACGAAGAGCAGCCAGGCACCCCGGATGATTAAAATTACAGAAGTCGCAAACCCAGTAAAGCCAATGTCTGATGAGAGGCCAAGGTGGTCGTAACCGGTGGGAGCGGTGGCCAGGAGCAGGTTTGTGGGGGCTCCGAGGGCCAGCAGTGAATGTGTTCTCTTCATCTGGATGCAGGTTATGTTTGTTTCTCTTGTATATGTTTGTCTTACAGTGTTTCAAAGACAAACTCTGAGGTGCTTGGGAGAGAGAAGACTCCTCCATTCTATTAGTAAGCAAGTTCAATCACACAAAAGCATTATCCCTCCACCCCCTGCCACACTGGGTAGCCCAGGCTGGCCTCTAACTCCCTATATGTAGCTGAAAATAACCTTAACTTCCTGCTCCTCCTGTTTCCACCTCTCAAGTGCTGGGATTACAGGTCTGCATCACCATGCCCAGCCCAGAATGTGCCTTTTTAAAAAAAAATATTTTATTTATTCATTTTCAAGCAGAGAGAGAGAGAGAGAGAGAGAGAGAGAGAGAGAGAGAGAGAGAGAGAGAGAGAGAATGCACCAGGGCCACCACCTTGTGGGTCTGGTTTATGTGGGTCCTGGGGAATTGAATCGGGGCCTTAGGCACTGGAGGCAAGTGCCTTAACCGCTGAGCCATCTCTCCAGCCCAGAATGTGCCTTTTAATGACGTGGTTATTGTCAAGTAGACACTGCAGGAGACAGAGAGCTGCACTAATGCACGTCACAGGCCCGGCTCACGTAGGGATGCCAGGCCCATGGCTGCTTTTTGCCATTGCTTTCCACATGCCCTGTGTTAATACTGGGCTTGACACCAGCCCATCATCTACGTTACTGCTGTCGCCGTTCTACAAGTGAGGGCAGAAAGATGCTCACAGGTGCCTGGAGATGCTCTTCCATGCCAGCACCTGAGGGCTGCTGTGATGCCATTGCCCCAGCATCACAGCTGTAACACAGAGTGAGCTCAGTGTTGGGTGGGGGGAGGCATGTCTGCAGAGACGGAAGCTCATATACTGTGGACAGAGACAGCTGGGAAAGCTTCGGGGCTGGGCCATGGGCCCTCAGGAGTGAGACTGATGATTCTCACCCAGCACCGCTCCTCAGAGTGAGCCCTGCATCAGAACTGGGCTGCCTGCCTGTGGGCACATGGTAAAAACTTCTATACAGTGTGTGGCTCCATCTGGGAGCACATTAATGTTCCCATGCAGTCTTGTCTTCTGGAGGCAGAGTTGGTTGTTCAGTTTATAAGAGGCTAGGTAGAAGCAGGCTGTAGCCATTACCTTCGTGTTGCTGGGACACTTGACCAGAAGCTGCTACTGAGGGGAAACGGTTTGATTTCAGTTTACAGTTTCAAGAGGAAGTCTGATCATGACAGGAACAGGCAGCTTGGGCATCACAACTTATCACAGCAGCAGGAAAGAAAGAGTCCAAGTGAGTAGCTTTGAACACCCAGAGGGTTGAAATAATAGACTTCAATGTCTGCTCCCAGTGACACACCTCCTCCAGCAAGTCTCTACCTCCACGACTCTCCCAAACTGCCACCAGTGGGGACCTAGTATTCCAACACATGAGGCTATGGAGCACATTTTTCTTTCAAACCACCACACAGGCCTACCTTGCTATTGATGTGCTGTTGTGCTTATGAGATAGCTTAGCTCTGAGCTCTAACACCTCCCAGTGCACCAGCCGAGGCAAAGTGTTCAAACTGTGTATGCCTCGGGCTTCTCCATTCACAAAATGAGATGGACATATCTAAGTCATAGAATTGTTGAGAAGTTTATATCAAAATATAGATTTAAGCTTTTAAAGTATCTGGCATATGACTCCCTGGCAGGAGATGAACCACCCCTAACACATCAGGTGAAATCACAGAGGAAGTGGACAGATGAGCAAGAATGCTGCTTCCACAGGGAGCCCAACAACCTGTGTGAGGGTAATGGAGACAGATACAGAGGAGACTTAAAACATTGCAAAGTGAAAACTCAGTGACTATTAAACTCACCTATCATGGTTCAAGAAACTTTGTAGAAGGGGAGGTGGAAAGGTTGTAAGATTGTAAGAGCCATGGTGGGGGGGAATATCCAAAGGCATTGCCCTCTACCCCCCCAAAAAAAAACCTATTGTTCACACAACTCATACCAGAAAGAGAATGCGTCCTGGGAAATCTTTTCCCTGTGGTGACATGAACACATATTTTCTCCCCAGATAGGGCACAGATGACAGACCAAAAGGGTTATTACACCAAAATCAGTTTTGGGGAACCCATGAGTTTATTGGGGTTACTTACAGAACAGTGTAAGGGATTATAAAGGCAGCTGTGTCACTGAAAAGACCACCCCAACTTAGACTCTCCACAACCTGGAGTCTCCAGAACACTAAAGGACTTCAGACAGCTCAGTAGGAGGGAGAGTCCCTTCCCCAAGCACTTGTCTTCCTTGTCTTCCTTTTATATGGCCTTGGGACAGGGTGTTCCAACCCTTTCTCAGACTTGTCCTCCCTGAGTCTCTGGAACTTCCTTCCTCCCCAGCAGTTTCTAATTAACATAACCTTGGGAAGTGGTTGTGTGACCTTTAAGTTTCAGGTCTCCCAGACTTGACTTCCTGAATCAGAGCCTCCTTCCTTTTTCCTGGAGACAATATTCAATACGGAGGAATCTGCTACACAACCGAAAGGTACAGATGATACAGCTAGTTCCAAACGGAAGGAGATTACAGCTTTGCTATCTATAAATGGGTCTCCAGCAACCAGAAAACAGCCAAATGGTCCTGGTCTGCTACCCCACTTCCCTGAGGCACTGTGCCCTTCCACGAACGAGCACGTCATTAGACTAGAACTTTTCAATTCAAATAATCTGTGTGATTTAATAGCACAAAGTATAATAACTAGGATGTTCCTTAGTAAAAATATTATACTTTTATAATTCAATCAATTTTTGAACTTTTATGTTACAGTGCTGGGAATTGATCCCTAAGGCCTCATGCATGTTATACAAGTGTTCTATCCCTAGAGTCCCAGCCCTGAAGTTTCTTATTTATTTATTTATGTATTTATTTATTTATTTGTAATGTCAGATTGTTGCTTTATCTTTGTTTTCATAGAAGCCAAATCAGGCAGGTGTCCATATAAAGCTCACTGAGTTATCCATCTGCTGGATCTGTGTCTTTTGACAAGTTACCAGTTAGGATTGGCTAGGTTGTTAATCCAAAGAGTTCAACTGTTAATAAGAGTAGACACACACAGTTCATATCCTACAAAGAAGTGATGAAGAACAGGAAGACAGTACAGTAGAGGGGATACAGAATGATAGAGGAAAATGAGAAGAAATTCGTAGAGGAGGAAGTGCTCCGGGGGCAAGGGTCTGCATTTCTGCTCCTCATGCCAAACCCTGGACATGTCTGCTGGCCATCACTTTCCTCAGTAGTCCCAGCAAAACACAGTCAGGTTGCATCCATCATACGTAAAGCTCCACTGTGAAAACTATTTCAGGAAGGTTTTCCTTACCCGCACTTAAAGGTCCACGTCCCTGTTTTTAGTGCTACGTGCCATGTCACCGTAAAAGTATACCACAATTAACTTAATCAGTATTAAAATTTACTTTGATTGCTATTATAAATAATTCTGTAATAAATAGTCTTATGCACATTCCAAAGGTTTTTAATGAAACACTTGGAAAAGAGAATTTTCTTGTTCTTTTTTTCTTTTAAATCATGGAATTTTAAATACTGTTGATCTAGGAAAGATGGAGAGGAGATGACAGTTTCTCCTCTGGATAAGGAACTGATATGATGGCTTGAAGGAATTTTTATCCTTATTAATAATGGACTTTGTTATTGTTTAAGAATTTTTTTTATTTATTTGCTTGTGTGTGGGGGTGTGTGGGGGTGGGTGTGGGATGGTGTGGGGGTGGGGGTGGAGGGTGCTAGGGTCCCTTGCTGCTGCAGGTGAATACCCATCTGTCTCTACTTGGGTGGTTAGAGAATTGAATCCCAGGCCAGTAGGCTTTTCAATCCAACACCTTTCACAGCGAAGCGAAGCCATCTCCCCAGCCCCTTGATTACTTTGTAATGTCTGTACGTGCTTTCATGTTCTTGTGTGGCTGCCTGTGTGAGTGTCGGTGGGTGTACACTTCTGTACACACGCATGGGGAAACCAGAGCACAACTTCAAGTGTCCCACTCCTTGGCCTGCAGTGTAAAGTGGCTGGCTAGCAAGCCCCTCCCCTGCGCTGGGAAGCCTCCCCCCCCCACACACACATGCACTTTTACATGAGTACTGGGGCTCAAATTTAAGTCCTTGCTTGGAAAGAAACCACTTTAATGACTGAGCCAGCTCCCCAGCCTGAGTTTTAATTATATTTTAGCAAAGAGAATTCTTTCTTTCTTTCTTTCTCTTTCTTTGTTCTTTTCTTTCTTTCTTACTCTCTTTCTTTCTTTCATTATGTCATAATTTAAATAAAAAAGATTATTGTCACAGACAATGACTTAAATAATTTAGAATGTAAAAGAGATCAAATCCACCTATCTATCCATTAGGATCTCAATCTAGGGTGAAAATAGCTGTACTACAGAGAGAAGACTGAGCTTGTTAAATGCTCCTACAGACAGACAGACTCACACACACACACACACACACCCCAGTGGACTATCTAAAAGGCCTCCTTCAAAAGCCAAACACTTGACTTTTTCATCCAAATATGGGTGCAAGTGTTGTTGATGGGGTTGGAATTTCTGAGGGAACCACTGGTGAGTAGCTTTCCATGTTAGGTTCTAAATAATTTAAACAAAACTTTAAGGAAAAAGCCAAAATATCTTTGTGTGTGTGTGTGTGTTCCTTTTTTATTTTTATTTATCTTCTTGGTTATTGTTTTTGGGATGAGGTCTTGCTATGTTGCCAAGACTGGACTCAAATCATGGGCTTCATTGATCCTCCTTCCTCAGACTCCCTAGTAACTAGAGAGTCTCCAGCATCTCTTTATTTGTACGGTGTCGCTCAGTAGTAGAATGCTTGACTAGCATATGGAGGCCCTGATGTTCAGTCCCCAGCAACACACACACACCCTTTTTAAGCTGATATTTGTAGGTTTGAGCATACTGAATCTACTTATGAGTGAAGAATCTTACCACTTGTAAACCTCACAGGGCGGTGGGGCAGCTATGGATCACTGGCCTAAAGTAGGTCACAACCATTACTTTACCACAACCAGGAAGGGACCTAGCAGAACTCAGAGCATACACTCAGATGAGAATAATTCAGGAATTACCCCAACCCCAATATTCCTAAACTTTCACAGGCAGAGTGAGTGGTGACTTTGACCTGCCAGCAACAGGCTCTTGGACAGAGACTAATGGGCAGAGGGCTTGACGGGTGGTGAGGACCACCATCTCCGTGGGAGTGGAAGAAGCAGGAGTGGGCAAAGGGAGGTGGAGAAGCACTGAACTGTTACAAAGGCCTCAGCTAACTCCAGAGTCTGAAATGATCCTTCCCAGATGTCTTGTTAGATACAGGGAAGTTGCTCCTTTGTACCTCGGCACTAGCCACACACTGGCTAGAGCTGTACATTCCCTGGAGAGTGGAGTGTGACTCAGGTAAAGAGAAAGGGACTCGGCTGAGTGTCACCTGTCCCATGGGTTCTCAGTTCTGATGGAAGATCTGTATGGCGCCCCGTAATAGTCCGTTTGGCTCAATTCCGGGCCACTGAGACTCCCCTTCTTCATATGGTGAAACCTGGAAACAGGTCCTTCAAAACCTACATGGCCACTTTCCAAGGTCAATGTGCAAAAGGAAGATTAGTGACCTGAAGTATACAGTCGTGTTACACCTGGTGTCAAGGGAGCTGACACACATCCTCTCCCTCTTTCTACTATTCATCCTAGATGGCTTACCTGGGGAGGTGGGGCCACTCTGACTTCATCAGAGTCTTTCTTGGGCTACAACCAGAGCAGTTTTCCGCTTACTATGAAAATTAAATGAGGAGGTTTCCACAGAACCCACTTGGAGGCAGTGTCGCAGGCCCTCTTCCTGCCCAGGCCTTTGTCTCATAAGCATGAGAAATTAGACACAGGTATGAGCAACGCAAAGGAGATTTATTGTTGTTTGTTTTTCTGGGGCAGGACCTCTTGTATACCAGGCTAGCCTCAAGCTTGCTAAGTAGCCAAAGGTGACCTTCAACTTCTGATCATACTGAATCCACTTTCCAAATATCGAGGTTACAGGCCTATACCACAATGTGTGGGCTTGAAAATAATATTGTTTGTCTTTCTAATTAACCAGTGACAAATTCCACTATCATGATTCTAAGAGTGTAAATTGTAACTAGTGAGGGATATCAGAGAGACCATTCAGACACCAACATGGCAATAGCTGGTGTCTACACCTAGAATTCGGGAACCTAAATGCAGACCTGAGTTTGCTCAAAAGGCCCATATTTATACAGAAAAAAAAAGATTTTTTTACAACCTCATAGTTTAGTAATTATAACCTTGCAAAGGTGACAGTTAATTTCAGAAGAGTAGAAACTTCTCAAGCCCCCGCTACCACCACCACCATTACCCCTGGGGAGCAGATTTATAAAGCAAAAAGGTAAAAGAGCCCCAGAGTGTCATCAAACACATGCTTAGGATTTTGGAAAGAATGAAGAAAAGAAAGTTATACTTTTTGAGTTAAAACTCAGAAAAGTAGGCGGACTTAGCAGTGAGAATCTATGAGCAACCGCACTGAGGAAGAGGCTTATGGGAGTAGAGTACGTTACCCCATGAAGAGAAAACTCGTCCTCACACCTCCTCAGCATGTCTTTAGGTGAGGGGTGGTCTCTTGAGCAGATGAGTGATGGACAGCCTCCCTTGGATGAATTTGTAAGGAAGATAGCCATAGCTCTGACATTTCTACCTTCCTCCCTTTCATGTGGTGTTTTAAGTCTTATGGAGCACTAATTCTGATTTTTTTTTTTCTTCCTGATTATCACGATCAATTCCTCTTATATGAAGGATGGAGGCTATTCTACTCACTTGGTATTTTTGTCACAAAAGGAAAAAGCCTGCGACTCTTATAGAGTTTCTTGAACACAATGTCTTCCTAGAAACGAGTCTCCAAACCCACAACCTTCAAGTACAATAAAAGGAAGCCAGCGTCCCTGCATGGGTAACTTGCACAGGTAAAAAACTGGATCATGGCCATCTCTATGCTTTGGTTCCAAGGGTGACACATCTATCAATTAGAGAAAGTGCTGTTGATTCAGGACACACACCCTGTCATGGAGGATGACGCCCATCCTCCCAGTCTGTCATATTTGGCTGAGATCTCAAGCCTCATCCTCTGGGTGATACAGTAAGTCACAAAGTCAATGGAGACTGTAGTTACAGTCCACACCTCCTTGGCTTTAACTGAGTCCCTCTGCCCAATGCAAAGCTGTATGGGAATTCCTGTGCCTGTGAGCCAGGCACTCTGCATACCCTTTGATTTTCATGCTGGCAGAAAGATAGCCTTGTGTCTGTTCTAGTTATTTATTTATTTGAGATGGAGAGAGACAGAGAGAGAGAGAAAGGGGCAGACAGGAAGCAAGAGAATCGGCCTACCAGGGCCTCCAGCAAATGAACTCCAGACACATGAGCCACCTTGTGCATCCGGCTTTACGTGGGTGCTGGGAAACTGAACTCGGGTCCTTCTGCTCTGCAGGCAAGCACCTTACCCGCTGAGCCATCTGGCCCCTTGTGTCTGTTCTACGTTGGCTCAGTCAATACACACAGCTTGGGAAATGTCCAATGTAAGCATTTGTCACTAATTGAAACCGTGGCTCAATGTTGGAGCTCAATGTCAGAATACTCACGGGTGGCAGCGCAGGCTTGCTGGGAAGGAATTCATGTTGTCGGTTTCCTGCATAGCTTCCATCTCAGACACTGTGGCATGAAGTTCAGAACCAATATCAGCTGCCTGTTCGATGGTTTATTTGGTCCACCTTGCAGCTGTTCACTGCTGAGCACTCGTTGTTAACACCAATCCTTACAGATGGTACTTCCCCATTTATTTAATTTTTTTTATTGTCCATAATGAGTTACAACATTTAGTGGGCAAACAATGAGTTGTTATCCCCAATTCCCCGCTGCCCCCCCTCCCCAATCCGCTGGATAACCTCCTCCATGGGTCGTCTGGATCAGTCCTTGTGGCAGGGGACCATGGATAGCCTAGTATTCAGCCAGGTTCTCCTGGCCGTGCCTCTGGATCGTCTCCCCCACCACGGCTCTCACAATCTTTCTGCCCCCTCTTCCGCTCAGTTCCCTGAGTCGTGGTGGGTGGGTATTAAGGCTGCTTTAATGTTGTGAGCTTAGGGGTCTTTGTGTCAAAAATCGTTGGTTTCTGTCTCACTGGCTTATCCTGTGTTGATTTAATGGCTGTGGCTGTGGGTCCCTTGTTCATCCCGACATTCATTTATTAATGATCACAAATGCCCAAGTTCTCTTGTAATGTATATAATCATGTGCGCTTTCCAAATCTCTGACTGTCAGAAAGACTTCTCTTCTCTCTGTCGGAGTTGCCACAGAATGTACTAAAGTAAACCATTTCCAACGTCTACCCATATAAAACCCGACTCACCTGTGAACCAAGCTTGATCTTTACCCTTTTAGCCAGCTGGTCAAAGGGGCGTCCCTTTGTCAAACATACGAGCAGGTGAGAGATCAAGAGATGAAGGTGAGTGGGCCTCCATCACTTGCCCACTTAATTAATACGACTTTGCCCAACCTGGGATGCAGCGCTTTCACCCCACCCGGATTGCTGCTGGAAGTACGTGATCCTTTATGTGCTGGATCTGACAGAAGTCAAGGGAGTTCATTAACATAGATCCTACAGGTCAGCCTCCTGGAGCCAGGAACACTGTGATGTCTAGAGCATGGATTTAAATGGAAGCTGTTCAGGACACTCCCAAACCCTACCCACCACAGAGTCCGAGCCCTGGAGGGACAGCAGAGCCGGCACTTCCAGTCGGTAGCTTTTCTCAGTAAGTCTTCCCAAATCAACCAATTAGCAAAAAGTCTACTTCACAGGAGTTACGGGGCAGATAAAGAAATGTACTTAAGGAAATTCTGCCCAATGGCAATCCAGCATTTCTATTCTGTGAGGCTGAGCAGGGCATTCCAGGCTCAGAAGCACTGAGGACAACCTTCGAGACTGAAGTCCTATTAAGACCTCGAACACCTTAGTGCTGTTCAGCCCCAGAGCTAACAAAACTTTCTATGAAGTCAAAATGTTCTAGGAATCTTGGCTGCCCAAAAAGGTGCCACTGGTCACATGTGGTTCCCAATTACTCTGGGATGATGGGACAGAAAAACTGAATTGTTCATCTTATGTTATCTTCATTAATTTCAGGGGCAGCACAGAGACGAGGGAATATGTGAGCAGAGTGTTCAGAGTCCCCATGGAATTAATGACAGCATCAGACACTTTCAGGTGAGCAATTGAAAGTGCCAATGCGTATAAAGCAGGCCTGGGAGTCATGGAGTCCAGCAAGACCCAACTTCTTCGCTTGTGAACTCCTGGACATCCTGAGAAGAGAGCACCTGTGCGGGACTCTGTCCATGGTAGCCATGGTGGTCTGCCTTTGGTACCTCCACTTCCCAACCTCAGCTTTCCTGTTTCTGCATTTCCTTGGCTGATCCCCAGGATAGCAGCCCCACCTGGGATCCCTCCCACTGGGAGGAAAACAGTGAACAGTGCTCCCCGGCTTGGCCATTCATGGCTTTTGACTTGAGAATCAAAGGCCTTGGATAACTCAGAGGATAAAATAGGGTACTGTTTAGTTATTTATTGGGGTATAAAGAATAGAATTTCTGGGCTGGAGAGATGGCTCAGCAGTTAAGGCACTTGCCTCCAGTGCCTAAGGCCCCTGTTCAATTCCCCAGTACCCATGTAAGCCAGACCCACAAGGTAGTGGCCCTGGTGTGTTCTCTCTCTCTCTCTCTCTCTCTCTCTCTCTCTCTCTCTCTCTCTCTCTCTCTGCTTGAAAATGAATAAAAATATTAAAAAAAAAAAAAGAATAGAATTTCGAACCAGCAGGGCATGGTGGCGCACGACTTTAATCCCAGCTCTCTGGAGGCAGAGGTAGGAGGATTGCTGTGAGTTCAAGGCCACCCTGAGACTGCATAGTGAATTCCAGGTCAGCCTGGGCTACCTTGAAAAAGCAATAATAATAATAATAATAATAATAATAATAATAATAAGGGCTGGAGAGATGGCTCAGCAGTTAAGGCACTTGCCTCCAGTGCCTAAGGCCCTGGGTTCAATTTCCCAGTACCCACAGACCCACAAGGTGGTGGCCCTGGTTCTCTCTCTCTCTCTCTCTCTCTCTCTCTCTCTCTCTCTCTCTCTCTCTCTCTCTCTCTCTCTCTCTTTCTCTGCTTGAAAATGAATAAATAAAATATTTTAAAAAGAGAAAAGAAAAATGAGCAAGACATTAAAAAAAGAATAGAATTTCTTCTATAATCTCATAAATATAGCATTTCCTTCCATACCATCTCTAATTACCCTACTGACAAAATTACGTCATGAAATCAACAGCCTTGTTACACCAATGGAAGTGAGGTTCTCACCTATTTTTGCTGCTAGTTCCAAGGAGTAAATGTCTGAGAAAGGCCAAAGGGCCCTTGTTTGGGAATTGTCTGGGAATTACGTAATTCCCACATGGCAGGCAGCCCAAAGCCAGATTTGGCACCTCACCAGGGGTTGTTAAGGGCTGACTTCTCCGTTTGTTTAGGTACTTTTGTTTTGGTTTGGGATGTTGTGAGTGATGTTTTGAGCTGTGTGAGTATTTTCAGGTCTGCTTTCTAGCCTGTTCTTGGGATGTAGAGAAAGCCTTCTTTGTCCGTGGAGCTCAGTAGTGCTCATTAGTGATCTCGTTTGTGTGGTGCGAGGTGTTGGGGGGGGGGGATTCAGAGGTTCAGATTCTAATCTAGTTCTATGATGGGTCCTTCTGATGAATTTAGGCTTTAATTTTTTTTTTAATCTGTGTCTCAGCACCAGACATCATGTAAATAAATGAATATCTCAATAAAATTCATGAACCTGGGCTAAGGATTTGAAGCTAAGAAGCCTTGCTGAGTTCCAGGGATAAGCTTTAACATCAGAGCTTCTTGGTCTTGTTATTTGTTATTTCCTATGCAGAACCTTATAATAAAGAAATAAAGTAGGTCAGTCCCAGCTGCAGCAGAATGAAACACCGTGGAGGAGCTATCAAAGAAATTAAAAAGCCCATCATGTCCACTGTAAGAGTGCACTTTTATAGCTTTCCTTCTGCTGATAATCCTGCAAGTCAAAGTGCTGTGGGTGGACTGATTCTTCTAGCGCTTTCCTAAGTGTCTGTAGAAAAGGTACTGTGTATTCACCATAATTAAAAGTGCTGGAATCCTAGGGAAACTTCTATCCTCTGAAGTCTGATATTATTCTTTTTTTTATGATCAATGAGTTTTATTATTGTTTAATATTTTACTGTTGGGAGGGGAGTAACAATATTTGATCATCTTTACAAGGTTGCTCGAAGCTACAATGAATTTGTAAATGCTGAGTACTTTAAACAAACAGGGTTTTTTTTTTGTTTGTTTGTTTGTTTTTGATTTTTTGAGATAGGGTCTCACTGTAGCCCATACTGACCTAGAACACATTTTGTAATCCCAGGTTGGCTTTGAACTAACATCAATCTTCCTACCTCTACCTCCCACTGATATTATTCTTATATCACTTTCTGCTCTTTCTTTCTTTTCCTATGAGAAATAATAAATTAACATCAGGTAACTTCTTTTGAACTCCTAAAAAAAATCACATTTTACTCTTAAAAAAAAAAAAAAACCTTCTAGCTGAGCATGGTAGTGTACATCTTTAATCCCAGCACTTGGGAGGCAAAGGTAGGAGGATTACCATGAGTTCAAGGCCACCCTGAGACTACATAGTGAAAACCAATAAATAAATAAATAAATAAACAAACAAAAAACCCTAGGGTGATATCCTAACTAGAGGGGAGGTTTTTCTCTTCAGAGCTTTCCCTCCTGGAGAAGTGAACCTTGGTCCTCACGGCCTCTCCAGGATGTAGAGGAAGTAAGCTCTGCATTCCTTGTTCTGAGGAAAATGGAGAAGGCAGGTCAAGCAGTGCCCTGAGTCTGACCTGCTGCCCTTGGTCAACAATTATAAATTCCCTTCTCATTCTTTCCTTCCCACCTCCATTCAGGGCTCCGCTTGGAGGGCAAAGCAGCCACCACACTGATGTGTTTCCCAGCAGCACTCTGTCCCCAAAGGCGCAGGGAAGCTACCGCCATGCTTAGCATGTGCCCTCCAGGAGGGGCAAGCTGACAGTCGCACCCCAAAGTGAAAAGAAGCCATGCTGGCCCTCCTTACCCTACCTTCTTGCTCCATTGCTGGTAACACCCGTCCATCAGGGGGTCTGTGGTAGAGTTTAGACCTGCACCCTGGGTGCCCTGACCCTCCACACCACAGGACAAGGTCCTTGTTCCCCTCCTGATGTCACTTCAAAGTGAAAACATCGTCAATGCCCAAAGGACAGAAACGGGGCATGTGACTCAGGAGCAGGGCCCTGCATCCTTCTGTGCTCTGCTCTTCAGCCCCACCCCACCCAGGGGTGTTTCCTGTTTCCAGAGTCCAGGGTGGTGCTCTCCACAGAGCCCCAGGGCCAGGGTATCATGAAACAGCCTCCTGCTAAGTCAGGTGTGGGTCTTAAAAGCACAGCTCCTCCCAGAAGTGCGTCTTCAGAAAATAAATTACTTAGCTTCTTTGAACTTCCATTCCTCATACAGTTAGTTCATGTAGATAATAAATAACACCTGGTTCACAGAGTTGATCTGAAGCCCAACCAGATAATCTGTAAAAAGCTTCTAAAAGGGCATGGTGGACAGGTCTGTCCTCCAGCACTTTGGAAACAGAGGTAAGAGGTTAGAGTTCAAGACCCGCCTCAGCTACATAAGGAATTTGAGGTTGATCTGGGCTACATGAGACCCTGTCTCAATAATAATAAATAATTGATTAATAAAGCTTCTAGTCTCATAGGTGCTAGGGGCAGAATAAATATTAGTTCTCTCTTTACTCACTTGCATAAGATAGTCAATGAATGAATGAATGAATGCCATCGGTCTTCTCACACACACATAGGATGACGAGGCAAAGAGAGACCGAGGAGTCACACTTCCTGGGATCCTCATCTGTAAAGTAAGGACTCTTCTATGAAGATTTCATGAAGCATGATTTGGTGGACAACTGAGGAAAAGAGAAAATGGTGACAGGAATGGCAGACCTCACAGCACAATGTGCCCAGAACCCTGAGCAGGCTGCCCTAGAGAGGACCACAGCCGTCCCTCAAGTCCCCAGTCCCATGGGGATATGGGAACAGGATTCAGCCAGCATAAACTCCCCAGCATCAGTGCTTGGTTGGTGACAGAGTCCACAATACACAGAACACTCAGCAGAGGTTGGAGGTGATTCCTCCCCTTCCATACCATTTCTGGTGAGCTGAAGCAGAGCTGGCTGATGGAAGGCTGTCACACAGATCCCAGCAAGATGCCACCTTCGTCACCCTTGCCTATGGGCCTGGCCCCTGAGTAGAAGCCACACGGCTGGCATTCCAGCAAACTTGTGCTCAGTGCAGATTGTGGGGACCCTAGGGAACATCGATCTTGAAATCTATCTTCTCAACAGACACTCCCAGGTGGAGTGATGGGCAGGTGCTTTCCTGTGGAGCTGACCATGGCGAAACCAGCAGACTGCTGGGAAGGAGATCTCACTGTGAAGCCCATGGATCAGATCAGTCGAATGGACACCATGTGTTTTCCAGTAGGGGGTTGACTTGAACTGGAGTCTGGAAGACACCGGGGTGGGAGTCAGAAACTGGGTGGTCCTGGAGAGCCTCCAGAGACCCACCCATCTGGTGCCAAGTACATAGTCTAAGCAGCAAAATTTTTTACATTTCTGAAAAGGGTGTTGGCATTGGTTCACACTCAATCTAATTTTCCCTGGAGATAGTTGGAAGTTGCCTGTTCTTGAGAGAGTGGGGGGCTTCCTAGGGTGCATTCAGTCGGTGACTCAAGCAGTGTTTCCCCGGATCCAGGCATCATAGTTGTGTGTGCCTAGCCACAGAGGAACAAAGACAACTTCACGACACGTTTATCCTGGAGACAGAAGGCTCTGTGCATTCCCTAATGAGCACTTGGCCTTCTATCCAGCCAGTATCACATGAAATGAAGCCAAATACTTTTTGCTTACAGGTAAAAGGAAAGAGAGAGAAAAAAGGGAGTGAGATTAGCCCTTAAATATATCCTTTGCTAGCAGGGTTATTTGCTTTTATCTCAGGTGAAATGACTCTGCTCTTCGAGTAAAGCTATAGAAGCGTGGAAAGCACAATGAAAATAAAATTTTCTGGTAAAATGAGTATTATAGAGGCTTTCTCCCAGGAACCGTGAGAGGAGAAAGGAAATACATTTTATAGTTTCCTCAAATCTGAACTCTGACTAAGTTTACTTATCTCACCCACCACCCACACCGTGCACCCCCACATCCCAGATCTGCTCCAGACCGCATTGGCTGTCAGGGTTCAGTTCTCACATTCGGTCCTGTGACTCTGCAGGGCTCAGTGATGACTTCTGGACACTCCCAGCCTTTCTTCACTACGAGCCACTGAAAGAATACTTGGCAGAGCAAAGCACTTCCTCTGAGATGTCCTTTATTTCCCT
This sequence comes from Zapus hudsonius, assembly GCA_004024765.1. Taxonomy (NCBI): domain Eukaryota; kingdom Metazoa; phylum Chordata; class Mammalia; order Rodentia; family Dipodidae; genus Zapus; species Zapus hudsonius. The sequence continues at coordinate 20,120 of PVHP010010574.1, read as the reverse complement.
GTAAGCAGGCCAAGAAGCTGTATCCCACTGTTAAAGGAACGGGGGTAAGTTCTGGATGTGCCACTCTTTATAGTTGGTTTGCATTTAGAGATGGGACACACATTTTTTTTTAGCATTTTCTATTATTATCATGATTATTTTGGTTTTTCAAGGTAGAGTCTCGCTCTAGCCCAGGCTAATGTGGCATTCACTATGTAGTCTCAGGGTGGCCTTGAACTCACAGTGATCCTCCCACCTCTGCTTCCCAAGTGCTGGGATTAAAGGTGTGCACCACCACACCCAGATATTTTGTATTTCTGCTGGTAAGTTTTTGTACCATCCCCAAGCAAACCACACACGTTAGTCAACTTGTTATTGCTAGGACAATATTCCTGACAAAAATCAGTTTAAAGGAGGAAGAGTTTATTTCATCTTCGAGTTCTAAACAGCAGGGGCCATCATGGTGGGGAAAGCCTAGCAGGAAATCAATGGCACACCAGCCCACCAGCATGGAGGAAGGAAAGAGCCGTTGCACGCTGTGCTCAGCCAGCTCTCTCCTTTTGATCTAGTCCAGGACCTCAGCCCCTAGGATGCTCCATCCATGGTTAAGGTGGGTTTTCCTGTTTTAATTCACCTACTTAAAACCCTCACAGACAAGCACAGAGGCTAACCTAATCTACAGAATCCCTCACAGGTGATTTTAGGTCCCGTCACTTGGTGATCAATGCCAAGCATCACACCAAGCTGTTAGAAGAGTGAACACGGATGAGAAAGGCAGAGCCCAGAGCTAAGCTCTTTGCCCAAAGAGTCCAACTTGCAGCTGGAGCAGGGTTGGGAGGCCCCGGCCTCCTGGAGGGAGATGAGTTGCTTTGATTTAGTGGCAACACCAATCTCTTCCTCTAATTGTTTCCTAGCCAGCTCTTTTGAAAGTCATTCTGACTGTAATTTGCTACTAATTGTAGTTTAAAATGAGCTACTCTGGGCCCAGATGATAGCAAGACATAAATTTCAAACAGCTACTCTGAGGATGTCCTTGGATTAAGGTGAGCTTCAGTGTTCTTAAGATCTGAGCTTCTGGAAATTCAATAATTTCTCTGCCTCTTGGATTGATCACTTTACTTATCTAATTAAGGCAAGCCCTTGAATTATGGAAAGGATAAGGATTGTTGTCAGTGACATGTGAATTTTTGGCAAAACTCAGGGTCATAGTGGCTAATTAGTCAGTTCGATGCTATTTTGTTTGCTAGGCTGCTTGGCTGCTGAGATGTTTACTCTTCCTTCCTTTGGATACTTATTCTTAGGGACACATTCACAAGGTGTGGTCCATACAGATCAATAGACTCCAATCTGACTCAATCTGACTCTGAATCAGAGGTATGGAGAGGAGATCTCTGGAATCAGCATTTAAAATAAGATCCCAGGGCTGCAACTGAGTGATAGAGTGATTGCCAAGCCATGCACAAGCCCCTGGGTTCCATCCCCAGCACGGGAAGAAGAAGCAAGAAAAGAAGAGGAGAAGGAAGAAGAAGAGGAGGAGGAGGAAGAAAAGGAGGAGGAAGAGAAGGAGGAGGAGGAAGAGAAAGACCAGCAGCGGGAAGACTATTGAAGTATTCTAACTATTCCCAAGTTTAAGTATCCTAGACTTGTGGAGAGATTAAGTAGCTTAGCCATAGGGAGATTTTTAAGTCCAAACCTTGAGTGACATGGAAACGGAGTAGAATACTGAGTGGAGATACTCTGATGAATGTCCCCGTTACCCTCCAAAAGTCCAGTGACTGTCCCTGGCCCCCTTGAGACACCACATCCCCAGGCCGGTAAGACTGGCTCCAGGAATTTTAAGATCACAAATCACATTTCAGGGTCTATCATAATGTAAGCTTGATTTCCTGTCTCTCACACACTGCACTGCCTCCTGCTCAATGGCTCTCCTCTCATGTAAGCCGTACTTCCTCAACCTGTCTGGGTTCAATACGCCTCCCCTTATACCTGTAGAAAGTCTCGCCTTGGCTTATTGGCATATTCCAATCTTTCTTATCAAAGCCCTAACTCCCATAGAGTTCCTTTCTATCTGCTCTTTCGGCTTTTCATTTTCTGAAACGTTGCTTTGATTAGAATGAGGTGCTTGTGTTTTAAAATTCACATTTAATTTCTACAAGAGCCATCAAACCAGCCACATACTAAAGCCCTCTACCAAAGAGACTACTGGGCTTTTCTCTAGTTTTGTCACCTGTGAACACTGGTTGCAAAGGAGGCGGCATGTGTGGTGTTTGGTAAAGCTTCACACTCAGTCCTCAGTCAGCAGAGCCCTTGGCTGCAGGCCTTGGGGGTTGGATAACCCGGCCCTCTTTGCCAATGTCAGCAAGCTCGCTTGCACTATGTCCTCCCTGCTGAGATGTGAGGAGTCACCCTCGTGCCCCTGCCAGGCTTGTGAAACTTCCCCTCCGAACTATAAGCCAGAAATTAACCCTTTCCTTCTATAAGCTGCTCTGGCTGGATTCTTCTTCTTATTTTTTGTCCCAGCAATGAAAGGATCACTGATGCTGTACGCCTCTAAGTTCTATTAAAATCACTGATTAATGAGCAGTTCCCTAGTAGCCCAGAGGATTGTGTGGTGATTTCAGCAAGGCCTGTCATGTCTGCCACGGCCAGCATGAACAGTTGAGAGTCTGAATATTACGGAGGAAACAGAATTACAGAAGAAGAAGCAAAGAGGAGAAGGCTCATCTAGTCATTTGTCAAACCCCAGTTGTATGCCAGCCACTGGTCAGTGAAACACTCTCCTAGATCTCACGGAGTCCCCACTCTCCTATGGAAACAGGCTTCTCTGGTGATCATAAAAATCAATAGAAAATTGCAACGTGTTAGGCAGACCCTTCGAACAAGAAACAGGACCTGACCTTGACCATGGGATCTGAAGGAAGGAAATCTTGCTGGATGGATCCAGAACTCTGGGCTTCCAGGTTAATACCATGCAAACCTCCTCTCCTGAACCCATTTCCTTACTCCAGAAATGCAAGTTGCATGGCCTTCTTCCTTTGGAGGTGTCCAAACTGATAAGAGCCACTGAATCCTCTGGGCTGCTAGGGAACTGCTCATTAATCAGTGATTTTCAAACGACTGAAGTTCAGAAGGCCAGCTAATTAACCTGGCTTTTCCCACATTGATCAAATCCACAGAACTCTCCCTCAGCTGCCTGGTTATAACGGAGCCCTGCTAAGCTCACACCATGAAGATGAAGGAACGATGTGGTGTGTACCACTCCCGGGAAAGGGGGTAAAGTGCACTAGCAAGCCTGCAGAGGTTTATCCTTCAATTCTTTGCTGACCAATCCCAGAGAACATGGAAAGGAATGAGGAGAAAGACACATACAGTGTGTCTGTGACACAGTGCATGTGTGTGTATGTACATAAACAAGAATGTCGTTTCTGTTCTCAATAAAACTCAGTCTCACGATTCAACTACTCTCTTGTGATTGTCTGTGGGTTGCAACCAAGGGACATTTAAGGGGTGTCCACAGACTCCCCTAGGGGAAATTTGACTGCCTATCAAATGACAAAGAATATTGTTGAACCCTGAATAGCTTCGTCAGCAATAGGAACATTACCCTGAAAACTCAGTGGGTAGAAAAAGCAATAACATATGGAGACAGAGATGTGTTTTCCTTCTCTTGCTTTTCTGTAGCTCACATAAAATGTGCTTACATGTGTCTTTCAAGAGTGTGTAGGAAGGTATGGAAGGGCTAAGGGAGACGCCAGAGATGGTGCCCATTTAATATAGCTCTCTTCAGTCAGATGAGTTTTATTTTGCAAACTCGCACATTGAAGACATTTCTCTTCAACCTTTAGATGAGATTCAAAATAGCATGTTGCCAGACCCAAGAGATTTAAATAGATAGTACACCTGATTGTATATAACAAAACCCAAAACACTTTCAGAGACTAGACCTGGGAACACCTTTGCTTTAAATACCATCTGTTTTCTTAATCACTTAATAACTAAACCATAAAAGCAAATATCCATTTCTACAAATATTGCTTTTCCAATCCATTAATGTGTCTCTTCTCAAAGTATTCAAATATAGCATATGAATAAGACAGCTTAATAATAAGACAAGTACTTGTACTTGGCTCTCTGTGGCACACTTCTAAAACCTTTGTCCAACTGGATTCATTCCCTACCTGCCACAGCTCTGGGCAGGAAACTTTCTCTCTGTCAACAATTGAGAAACTGAGGTACAGGGAGATCATGGAGGATGGTAAGGCTACAGAGATGATAATTGGTGGAGGCATGTTTTGAATTCAGACCCAGAAGTCAACCATTTTGATTTCCTGGCTGTAGCCTCTCTCAAACACCAATGAAGAAAGATGTTGCATAGTAATTGTAATTATCTTTGAATAGGTCAGACAAAAATATATTGTGTCCCTAGGCTTTCCATAGGCCAATTTTCAAAACTCTCATTTAGTTTGATGGTTAATGATGAGGAGTCACAAGTTACCTCACAGCAAACTCCATGCCATAAATAAGTCACAAACAGCTAATTTGTACAACCTGACTCAGAATTTGCAATGAAAGCAAGGGGCTGAAAAATGTTTGAGAAAACCATCTTCAGAGGAAAAAGCCAAGTTAAAATTGACTCCCTGAGGTAAGAAGACTGGACTCTATGCAATTTGCCCAAGTGCTTGGAGGTGACTTACAATTCCCAACCTTCCCTCGGAGCTGAGTGTAAAAGTGCTTCTTTTAGCAGCTCTTGCAGGATAAATTATGACTTCAAAGCAGAAATGTCTCCATTCACAAAATGGGTCTCCGACAAGAGCTCTAGGGTGCAAAGAAGCTATAACAAGCAAAGAAGTATGGCAACAAGAAAAATGAATTTTTACCCTAGGTTCTGCCTCCTATCGGCTTCATACTGTGGTTTGGCGAGCCTCATTCTGTCCTCATTACAGAGGGAGGGGACACAGGAATGAACAGACTGAATGTTTCCCAGTGGGTCTGGTCCACCCAGAACAGAAGATTCGCCCTGCACTTCTTTGAGGCCTGGGAACCTGTCACAGTGAGACTTGATGGGCTGAGGGTCATTGGCCAAGGCATTAAGGCCTCCCTTGACATTGAGAAGCTAGGCCCAGGGAGATATGGACATTCCCTAACAAGGCTTTCCTAAGAAGTTCCAAAGATGCCAGACCAGCTGACAGCTCTGTAGGCCAGCAGTAGTTTCTTACTGGCTGAGTCAAGCCATCCATTTTGGCTCCAAAGTGGAGTTTCTATCTAAACAGAAGGCAGATATAGCGATTGTGGGTGCTTTTTAAATTGTAATACTGGAGTCAATGGGAAGGGGCAGTGTTTACAGGCTAAGGAGGAAGAAAGAATTTTGGGGAGCATGAAGGCATTCTGGCAGGAGCCTGACTATCCTTGGTATAGATGGTGGGGCAGAGCAATCCCTGGAGAAGGCAAAAGACACGTATGAGAGGAGGGAACCTGATGTTACTATGTACATGGTGGTGGCATCAAGGTACAGCCCACCTTCCAGCCAGGTAGTAGAGGAACTGTCAAAGCAAAGTCAAGCTAGTAGGTTTGGGGAATGTCATTCCCCCACAGGGAAGTGTTGCTCTTAGCGCCAAAGGAATTTTCAGCAGAACCTTTAAGGGAAAGGGTGGAAGCAGACTGGCTTATCTTGGCTTTCTGAGCTTTGACTCAGTGTCCAGCCTGAAACTTTCACTCACTCCAAGGGCTGGAGCATAGTTGGCATTCAGAACACCTGGCTGAAACCCTGATGTCTTACCTAGTTCTGGACCTCTTTCCCCTCCACCTCGTCAGAAGCTTGAACTCTTTGTCCTCACTAACTCCCCCCCCCAAAAAAAAACAAACAATCTTGCGTATGGAGGTGGGGGATAGAGGGAAGATGGAGATGCCAGAGCTCCAGTTCATGGCTTTGTGGTCCTGAGAGACTATGTGCCAGGCTACCTGTTCAAGCCGCTGAATAAAAGACTTAGCTTCAGAGCAGATTTGGGGCCGTTTTCTCCAGGTAATCCCCACATTGAATACATGAGGGGTGTACCTAGTCTGCATTCTTAAGAGGTGACAGATACAACATAAGATTTACCAATGGGGCAGCACTAGGAAGTGGAAGAGCCAACTTCATTCAGACCCTTTACCTTGCAGCCTTGCCTTTCATTTATTGATGATGTCACTGGGCGTGGCAATGAAAGAAATCCCCTGACTGCTGACTTGGTACTATATAGCTATTGGGCAATGGAAACAAAGTCTCATAAACGGGAGGACATCCGTGAATGAACGGATAATGGAAATACGGTACATACTTCAATGGAGTTTTATTTAGCTGTAAAACAATTATGAAAACTTCAGGGAAATGGATGGATGTGGAACATATATTAAATGCGGTATCTCAGGCTTAGAAAGATGAACATTCCATGGTTTTTCTCATATGTGGATCCAACATAGGAATTTTTAGATATGTATTCATTGGAGTCAGTGGAAGCCAGGAAGCTAGAAAAAGTACACGAGGGAAGAAAAAAAAATAGAATAGGCTTAAGTGGAAGTAAAAGTAGCAAACCTGGGATAATAAGGTAGAGAGGCAGAGCAGTGGAGGTAGAAGGTGTAGGGAGGATGGAGGTGGGTGGGTGAGGGAAGGACCAGCCAAAAAGAAAAAAAGTATGAAAAGGCCACATGGAAACATATTTATTTGTCAGCTAATTAAAAAACATAATTTTTTTCAAGAGTTTGAACAGAATGAACTTGTATGGGTAAGTAATGCTGCCCCTGGAAGTCGTGAATTATTATAGGAAAATTGCATTGCCAAGGATGAAGTTGAACTTTTTATTTCTGCTAAAAGATATGTGATCAAGATACAGCTGAAAGAACCCACTACAGTAAGAAATAAGAAAAGCAGGGACTGGAGAGATGGTTCATTTGTAAAGTCCTTGCTACACAGGTATGAGGACCTGAGCTTAGATACCAATCACCCACATAAAGATGCCAGGTGTAGGGTATGGGCCTGTATCCCAGCACTGAGGAGGTAGACACAGGAGGATAACAGTCATTCACTGCCTAGCTTGTCTACCAAATAGGAGAGCTCTAAGTTTAAGGAGAGACTTTGTCTCAAAAAATAGAGTGTGAATGAGGAAGACCTCTGACATCAACCTCTACCCGCCTCACACACATACCACATAAAAAATTTAGAAAACAAGGAAGAACAAGTTTACAAATAAGTCTTTTCTCTAATAGAATAGCCAGGCATTTGTGATTAGAGGAGCTGAAGGTCTGGCTTTGGCTGTGTTTCTAATTGGGTGAGACAAGACCCAAGACCTTTCCTGTTTCTGACCTGCAGTTTCAGGTCGACCCAACCACCACCAAAACAAATATATTCTGCTAATTAATCAAAACACTGGCACTTGTCTCTTATGAGTTGTTCCAACAACTTTATGGCTATAACATACACAGAAGCAAAATGGTTGGGAGAAAATGTAATAGGAAGCTACCAACTTTCTTATAAGAAGATTGTCTTGTTTCAGTACCCGTATGAACTAATTTAAAGATCACCTTTCCACATTCACACACACACACACACACACACACACACACACAATTGCTTTGCCTGTGAAAATTTTTCCAGTGTTTAGACTGCCACTCAGAAAGAACACAGTTGCTGAGTCTTCACACTGCCCTGTTTTGGTTTTGCGTGTGGGAACGGGACAGGCAGGATACAAATAGCCACGCATGTGGCTTCATGAAAATAATGTATATTTCACTTCTGGGAAGAGCTCATATCATTCCCAGCAGATAGAAGAATAGCCTGAGGACTTGTTTTACCCATTTCCTTCCAACTAGAGTTTAGTATTGTAGACCCAATCATAAAATCTCAGGTTATGCTTTCAAGATCCACTCTCTCAGCTAATGTGAGGGTCTGCCACATTTCAACTGTTAAAGACATAAAATAGGAAGAAGACAGCATCGCCGTATCATCTGGCATCAGAATTCATATTTTTGAGAACTCTGAAATTTCTCTGAATGCTCTTTGATTAATTTTTAATAGATGTCAGAAACTTGAAAATGGCAGGCACTGTGTGAAGAATAGAGCTACGGAGACTTGGTCCACCATGACTGGCCTGTAAGGTGCCAATGGAAGGAATCTCCAGGCGGTTCATAATCTTTGCAATGACATGCTTTTAATTTAATGCACTCAGTGATTTCATTACTCTGAGCATATAAATCTTTAAAATTTGTGTGCAAAGTCAGCAAGGGCCTGAGCCGTGATGTTATCTTTCTCACCACTGGATAAATGATTTCTACCACCACCACCCTTGTACCCTTGTCCTCATTAGTATGCATGAAGTGACTGCAATAAGCATAGGGAGATTTATACTGTCCTATACCCAACTTAATAAGAAAAAGAGCCAATTTCTAGGGGAGGAAATCAGTGCTCACTGTATACCTCTACTTCCTTCATTATATAAATTGGTCATAAGGAGTCTTTAAAAAGCACCCTCCTCATTTTCTCTACCTATTACAACTACTCACTAAACTTTTCAGTAACATAAAAATATTAATAATTATTTGTTGGAGTCGCAACTACCTTCTTGTTGCTGGGGCATAACACCTGACCAAGAGAATTGATGGGAGGAAAAGGTTTATTTCGGCTATAGTTTCCGTGGAAGCTCCATCAGGATGGAGAAAGCAGGGCAGAGCAACAACTAGGATCTACATCTTGTCATGGCAGCAGGAAAGACGTGATCTGAGTGACCTGGCCGTCAACACCCAGTAGGCCCTGCTAATGAACCCCAAGGTCTGTCTTGTTGATACAACACCTCCATCGAGGCTCCACCGTCCAAGAACTCTGCCAGGGGGAGATTAGGTATGAGACACAGACACATGACTCTCCACAAACTGTTTTATTATTGTTTGAGAGAGTTCAGTTGTTTCTATTAAGAAACAAGTAAGCGCAGATCTTATGTATGCATATCAAAACAATTTTGTGTGTGTTCAGATCCATGCAGAAAAGGTCCAGTCCAGTGGGTTCCCTTCTCTCCCTTCCCAGAACGAACTCTCCACAAAGAGCTGCAGTTCTCATTTCTACCTGAAGAACTCTTTTCTTTCTGGACTATGTGTGATATATCCTCATGTTTTCCCGATTTCTATGCAGTGGAATCTTTTGGCATTTGTTGACATTGCCACTCACGTTTTCATAACTGCAGAACAAATTAGCCACAAACTTAGTGGTTTATGGCAACACCGATGTATCATCCTTTGACCCCTGTGGAACGGCAGTATGGGCACTGGATAGCTGGGGTCTCTGTGAAGGACCCTTGGGCTGAGACCAAGGCACAGGCTGGGGCTGCTAACTCATCCGGGCAGAATCTTCCTTCAGGCTCATGGTGTGTTGGCAGGATTCATTTCTTGCAGCTGCATTGCTGAGGTTCTTATTTGCTTGCCAGCTGTCCTCTGGGCCCCTCAAGGACACCTTCTGTCCTTGCCACTCACAGCCCCCTGCCCCACACAGCAGCTTCATTCTTCAAGGCCTGCCTAAGGGGGCTGCCGAATCTTGTCTCTTTCAAAAGCTCACTTAATTAGCTCAAGCCTATGCAGGGCCATTTCCCTTTTGATTAACTCAAAATCAACTGATTCGGAATCTTGATTTATATCCACAAAATTTCCCTGCTGTATGCTACAACATAGTGAGTGAGCAGTGACGTTCTATGACATTCCCAATCCCGCCCTTGCTCAAGGGGAGAGAGTGATACAGGACACATGTGTGTTGTGGGCAGGATTCCTGGAATGATCTTACAATCATACCCACCACAACTGCTTTGCAGGCATCACCTGACCACAAATGCAATGAGATCATTATTTTTCTATTCAAGACATTTACTATTAAAGATTTAGAAAAGTGCAATCAAGGTAAAACAAAAATTAATATACAGCTCATTATTATAACCAGATATAGTTATCATTTTAGTGAGTCTAAACATTACAAATACACATATAGCTGTTTAATTGCGTTTTCATTCTGGTTTTTCATTGGATCCTTACAGACCTATTTTAATTTTTTTTTTTGGTAGTAAACATATTAATCGGTGGCCCTAGTTTTATTTATGTTACATGCAAACACATACATGCAGAATATTAAATTCTACTTAACTATACTCTGACAAGTTATAGGCATTAGCAGAAGGCCATAGAAATATGGCTTTTCATGTAGCAAACATCAAGAAAATGACCCAGAAAGACCTGTTTCAGCTTATGGATTTGCCAAGCTGAGCTCGTTTTGAATAGCAGGGGATGCAATTAACAAGTCAAATAGTGAGGACATCATCATTCAGTTTCTAATAATGATTTTATTCTCTTTTTCAAATCTTCAGTGGTAATTAAGGATTTCATAACTATTCCATCTTTCCTTCTCAAAGCACATTGCTTTTCCCTGTCTTCAAACAGCGTGACTTATTATCTTGGTCGTAAAATGGGAACCAAAATGACCCATGGCCTTCTATGGCCATGACATTAAGAATGAGTTTTTAATTTGATATGCAATGTTTGTTTCTTTTAAAAAAATATTTAATATTTTTTCTTTATTTTAGAGAAAGAGAGAGCCTGTGGGCAAGGCAGGGCTTCTTGCCACTGCAAATGAACTTCAGATGCATGTGTCACTTTGTGTGTCTGGCTTTCTGTGTGACCTGGAGAATTGAACCTGGACGACAGACTTTGCAAGCAAGGGTCTTTAACCACAGAGCCTTCTTCCCTGCCAAAATTTGTATTTTGAAATATTGCCTTTGCCCAGCTTGGTGACCTTGTCTGCTTATAGATGGTGTTGCTGCTATCCAGGATCCCAAGAAGCCATGGGAAGCGGAGAGAGTGCCCCTCCACTGTAAGCTCACACTGAATGTCAAACAAGGGGCTGGAGGGATGGCTTAGTGGTTAAGGCATTTGCCTGCAAAGCAGAAAGACCTGAGTTTGGTTTCCCAGTACCCACATAAAGCCAGATGCACAAGGTGGCCCATTTGTCCGGAGTTTTTTGCAGTGGCTGGAGGCTCTGGCATGTCCATTCTCTCTTTCTGTCTGCCTCTCTCTTTCTCTCTCTCTCCTTCTCAATAAATAATAAAATATTTTAGAAAAAGAAAGTGAAACATGATTTTTAACAGAGAACAAAAGACTGTTTTGTTTATATTTGCATGTGTATATTGTGGTGTGCGTCATGTGTGTCTGTATGTTTTTATGTGTGGTGAGCATCGTGTGTGTATGTATGTTAGTATGTGTGGGAGCACTTACCTGTGGGAGTCAGAAGTTGATGTGGTGGTTATCCTCTAACCCTCTCCACTGATTTTTTAAAAATATTATTTATTTGCAAGCAGACAGAAAGAGAGAGCCCCTGCAAACCAACTCCAGATGCATGCTCCATTGTGCATCTGGCTTTATGTGGGTTACATGGGCACTGGGGAATCGAACCCAGGTCATTAGGCTTTGCAGGCACGTGCCTTTACCACTGAGCCATCTCTCTAGTCCCTCCACTGAACTTTTTGCTACAGGGTCTCTCACTGAACCCAGACCTCACCTATTTAACTCTGCAAGCTAGCCAACATTGCTTCCACAGCCCCAGGGCTGGGGTTAGGGGCATGCGTCCCATGACTGGCACTTTACATGGATACTAGGGATCTGAGCTCATGTTCCCACACTTGTGTTGCAAGTACTCCTATCCACTGAGCCATCTCCCCAGCTCCAGAAGAATGCTTTTAAAACGATACAACAGAGCTTGTTATCCAATATTTGACATTGCAATGACCCTTCCAGCATTCATTTCTTGTTCTTTGGTGGCCAGCCTGCTTGTTTTTTTCAGGTAGCTACACCTTCCATGAGCCCTTGGTGCTTTAAACGAGTTGGAGTTTCCCTTTTCCCACCTAGGGTGAGTCTGAAGGTCATCCTCAGCCAACTGCTACCATCACTTGGAGAGTAAGTCTCTCCAGATCAGACGACATAGCATCCGGGCCAGTGAAACGGGAGGAGACATCTTTGTGACTCCCCAGAGAGTATCCATGCTCTTTCCTGAGAGGACCTTCCTTAGTCCTATTTTGCTTTCCTGGATCCTCTGAAACCCATCCGCAATGCCTTGGATTCATTTGAAGAGAGCCATGTATTCACCCAAGGATGTGCCTGACAGAGTCCTTTGGGCTGTAAAGGAATTGTGCAGAGGATTCAGGTGCATCAGTGGGGTCCTCCTGCCAGCAACTTGCTCAGAGTCCATTGTTGATGTCACTGAGCCTCACTTCCTGTTCTATCAACGGATTCTACATTAAACTAGGATGAAGAAGCACCTATTGGAAGAGGGTACCTTTTTGCTAAAATTGTAGCAATGTTAGTGAACCCTAATCCAGCTGTGAAAGCGAAGGCAGTAACAACAACAGAATCCTCCGAAAATCCTGGTGGGCCAAGGTGTTTCCACTGTAATGGAGAGAACACATCCAGTGAGGCAGGTGGGAAGGGTCCTGTGGGTTCCCCATTATCAAATCCCACGATGAGTGTAGTAAGCTACAATGGGAAAGAATCCAGATAGCTGTGCCAGTGCGTACTATTTGCAAATCTTCGCTTTCCCCTTTCTCTGTAGTACTCATGTCTTGCTCCCTCTCCAATAGATCTCCACCCCCCACCCCTCCAGCCAGCACCAGCTCAGACCTTTGCGCATTCAGGAGAGGCTCACAACAGAGTGGGAAACTGGGCAAACCACAGCCTTTGTGTCTTTGTTTTATAAAAGCCTAAACCCTTGGGGAGAGAGACTCTATTCACATCCTGAAGACACAGGACTGAAGAAGTTCCTCCTAACTTCCCCCATTCCTTGGGCTTAGGGAAGAGGCAGAGGCTGGAGCCAGTCCCGGGAGCAGAGGGGGACTGTGCCCACATTCAGCATCCCACTAGGAAGGCTGCCAGCCCAGAGAGGGATGGTAGCATTGTGCACATTCACAGAAATGTAAGCAGTTTTCACAAAGCTCCCTGGGCTCCCAGCAGGACATGGGAACAGCAGAAGACCATTAAAGCCGAAGACAGAGATGACAAGTTCTGGGTCCACCCCAAAACAGAGAACCCAGTGTCTCCCGTCTCCCCGCACTTGGCTCTTTGGAAGATTCAAGAACTTGGGTACAGCCCCAAGGAAGAAGCGAGACGATCCCATGACAAACAGCTTTGGTTATGTTTTGTGTGCTGGTTTGTTTGTTCATTAGCCCATTAGAATAAGCAAATTATAATCATAACTCAAGTTCAGACAAAGAAAGCGACCAGAGTTTGGTGTGCAGAGTTTGGGGCTCCTCCAGGAGAATGTAGCCATCCTGCCAGAGGAGTTTATGATCTTCTGGGATAAAGAATACAGAGAAAAGTGAATCTAAGAAGAGCCAAAAGGCACACTCTGTAGGAGATGAGATTATGTGATAGGAATCCCCATGAATCTCCATAGCATTCAGGTGGATGTAAAAATAAGGGTGTGGGGCTGGGCACAGTGGTGCACACCTTTAATCCCAGCAGAGGTAGAAGGATCGCTGTGAGTTTGAGGCCAGCCTGGGCTAGAGTTAGACCCTACCTACAAATAAATCAATAAAGGGGTGTGTATGGGACAACAGGAACAAGACTCAGTGATGGCAAGAGCATGCTTAGAGGTTTATTTGACCACTGAAGACAGCGGAGAGTGACTACCTAAAAGTGAGCCACACTGAGAGAGTCCAGAGAGCCTGAGGAAGAACATCAGTGGAATGTCTCGGACTCAGCTGCACTGATTTTTTAAAGACTATTATCTATTAACATGTAGTTGGCACGGTGGGTTGTTGACTGGCCAGGAGACTTGGCGTGAGGAAGAATGGATGGAATGAATTTCAGTCTTCCAGGAAAGAAGAGGTAAAAGTCTATGTGGGATGGAAAAGAAAAATAGCCCAAGAAGATTGGGGGCAAAAGCAGTTTAGAAGAGGAGGATTTGTTAAGTCAGAGCTCTGAAGTTAGCCTGCATTTAGTTAAAACTCACAATCAAGCTGGGCTCACCCGTCAGACCTCAGGAATATCACTTTCAGAAATCATGCACTATATTTCAGTTTGCTATTTTAAACTGTTACTCACCTTAGTCTTGGCTGGGTTGGGTAAGAAGAAGTGAAAACCAATGTTTCCATCTTTACGGTGTTTTTCTTCTTATAATATTTGTCACTCCTGCTGGTTCATGTCTTCTGAAACTTTGACGTGTGGTTACACGATGCAACTCTGGGGACAAAGCATTTCAGGGCGCCAAATCTCTTACTGCTGGGCAAGCAGGAAAGAATTTAGAACAAACAGGATTTGGACAAAAATGCCCTCTGGAAAAGAAGTGATGTGAAAGAGGTGTGCAGGGACCTGCCTCAATCTAGCAGAGGTTTCCAATGGAAGTGTGTGGAGTTCAAGTCCTGACTTAACTTTACTTAATACAGGCCTTGGGCAAGTTACTGAAAAGATCTGCTCCAAGAAGCTTGGTAATCTTAGAAACAGGAAAGCCTCTGGGAGGAAGATGTGCCATGGAGGCCGAAGAACTAGCTTTTGACCCTGCTCACTTGGGCAGTAAGTAATCATACCACTCTGCAATAGATCTGATCCTTAAATTCTCTGGATTTTCATTTCCGCTTTGTATATGAGAGTGTCTGCCCCCCGGGGGCTATTTTGAGGATTTAATTGCTGTAGAACATGGAGTGTTTAGTGTAGTGTTTCACACATTTCAAACAGGCTGCAAAGGTTCACTAAGACTGTATTATTACTAATCTAAATCTCTCATTTTAGAGCAGAGGTTGACAAATTATGGCCCATAGACCAAATTCCCCCCAATGCTGTTTCAGTGGAACCCATGACCTTAGCATCATTTTTATATTTATCATTAAATTTTGTGTGTATATGTTTGTGTGTGTGCCTGGGGAGGTGAGGGGTACATGGACATGCCACAGCATGTGTAGACATCAGAGGACTACATATTTTGGGGTGTTTCTCCTTTTTTTCTACCTTCTTTTGAATTTTAATATTGTTCAGTTGTTAGAATAAAATCAAAGGTAGATCATTTCATGACTATGATTGTTTCATAAAATGTAAATTTATTTTATTATCCATGAGCAAAGTTCTGTTAAGACCCAATTTTGCTCATTCACGTATGTGTTCACATGCTGGATTATAGCTGCTTCCACGCCGAGCTGAGAGGCAGCCTGGTCCATAAAGCCCCAAATACTTGCTCTCTGGCTCTTTCGAGAAAGGGTTTGCCAATCCCTATGGTCAGGTGTTTTTCAGTAGCACCCTTAATCATTTCCAAGGATTAGAATTAAATCAAAATGATTTTTGAAATTCTTGAATCCCAGCGAGCATCAGCTGCTAGAGAAAATTTTGTTCTTTCCAAGTATTTGGCAAGAGCTTTCAAAACATTGTCACCTCTTTTCATGGGTGATGACAACGTGCCTAACATTAACTCTCTTTCTAATGGACAAAGATAGTGGCAGGTTGGTGCTGTCCCGAGCGAGACAGAGCACATGCCTGCAGAGACACCCTAAGTGAAACTGTACTGACACAGGCTGAGAAATGACATGTATTGTTGCATATGGACGGGAGCCAAGCTTTTTTTTCTTTTTTTTTTTTGGCTTGTCACATTATGTCAACATATAAAATGCAGAGCAAAAGGTTCAGTCAATCACAGAGATGCTTTGTCTATTTGATGACAAAAAATTCAGATATTTGGAAACCACTGGGTAATTACATTACTTTTCCCTTTTCTTTTTTTAAAATATTTTATTTATTCATTTTCAAGGAGAGAAAGAGAGAGAGAGAGAGAGAGAGAGAGAGAGAGAGAGAGAGAGAGAGAACCAGGGCCACCACCTTGTGGGTCTGGCTTATGTGGGTCCTGGGGAATTGAACCATCTGGATCTGGCTTCGATGTATTCTAGTTCATGAGAGAGGACCCAAGCATAAGTGGTGTTCTGGACACTCAACTGACTCCATGTTCTCACCGCCTCTTCTGTTTCTTCCCATCATCCCTTTCGGCTTTCCCCCCATTTCCTCTAGAACTATCTTTTCTGACCAAATGTTCCAAGAGTCTCTTCATCTTTCTCTTTTTTTAAGTCTTAAATATATATTTATTGTCCATAATGAGTTACATTATTCAGTGGGCAAACAATGAGTTGCTATCCCCAATTCCCCAATGCCCCCCCTCCCCCTCCCCAATCAGCTGTATCTTCATCTTTCTAATTCCACTAGTTCAAGGAAGAAAAATGATTGGCTTCATAGGGATTCAAACTCTCAACTGCATCCAGGGTTCATGTTTGCGGCAGCGTAAATAGCTTCTCAAGTGTATGGAGCCCTCTTTGTGGACCAGGGTAGAATTCAAGGGAAAGGTCCCAGAGAGATAGCTTTCGATTTATTTATTCATACTTTTCTATTATTTTCAATTGATTTTAACGAGCAATTCAATGTTATAATTATGTGAAAACTCCTGCAATGTAACACAGACTTCTCTGGGCCACTTACTCACAATTATGGCAATTATGTCCTTTCCTTTGGCTCTTTCAGTAGGCCTGGTTATGGTCCACAGGCTTCTGTTACAATAACATAGACCTCGCCAGGACAAGTGCTGTGTTCTTCCTCTGCTCCCCAAACTCCTGACTGATGAACGCAGCATGTAGTTCTGGAAGCTCTTGTCCGAGCGCCTTTTGCACTGTCCCAGGGAGCTGCCATCCCATAAACAGAGAGAACAGCTGCGAAGCTGGGAATTCTTATCATCTTTACTGCTAAGCTGCTGACTCCAAACATTAAAAAATGAAGAGCTTCAATCAGAAAAGGGAAAATACTTGAATTTTTTAAAAAAATTGCTGGGCTGGAGAGATGGCTTAGCGGTTAAGGTACTTGCCTGCAAAGCCAGGTTTAATTCCCTAGTAGCCACGTAAAGCCAGATGCACAATGTAGTTCATGTGTCTGGAGTTCATTCTCTCTCTCTCTCTCTCTCTCTCTCTCTCTCTCTCTCTCTCTCTCTCTCTCACACACACACACACACACACACACACACATTCTCTCTCTCTTTCACTCTCTCAAATAAATAAAAATTTTTAAAATATTTTATTTATTCATTTTCAAGCAGAGAGATACAGAGAGAGATAAAAAGAGAGAGAGAGAGAGAGAGAGAGCAAGAGAATGCACCAGGGCCACCACCTTGTGGGTCTGGCTTATGTGGGTCCTGGGGAATTGAACCTGGGACCTTAGGCACTGGAGGCAAGTACCTTAACCACTGAGCCATCTCTCCAGCCCTTAAATAAATTTTAAAAATTTAAAAATTGCCATATGATCCCTGAGATGCTGAGTTATGTTATATTCTTACAAACACTTGGCTTCCCTTTTACTTAGTGATCACTGTATCATTTTCCTGAAATCCTCTGGAATTAAAGTAGAAGAGTCATGCTTTTAGTTCTAGATAAATCAGCTTAATTTTAATGCCAGCCAAATCTTAAAAATATTAAACCCCAAAGTCTTTGAAGAACGTAGGTAGTGTTGATGAAACAGCAACCAAGATTGTTGTGTGACAGGAAACACATCTTAGAGGAGTTTAACTTACAGGCAGAATCATATCATAAAGCAGATCATTAAAATAATGCCACACACATACACACAAATATGTATATATATTTGGTTTTTCAAGGTAGGGTCTCACTCTAGCCCAGGCTGACCTGGAACTCACTATGTAGTCTCAGGGTGGCCTTGAACTCATGATGATCCTCCTACCTCTGCTCCCTAAGTACTGAACCCCTCAACCCAGGATTCAGACCCTCCGAAGAGAGAGGTGAGCCCAGAGAACACGGCTCTTCCTTTCTGCTTGAGAACACCCCTCACCACTGTCAGATGCTCTCCAGGACACCTAAGAAGCAGTCCTATTCTTGCCTAAAACATCTGCCATGAAAGGAATTCTAAGTTTATTTATTTCCAGAGACACATGAAACCACCCCTGTCTCCTCCCCAAGCCCACCAGAAGCTTCCCACTGCCCTCAGAAAGAAACCACAAATGTTTTCTAGGAAGACCTACAAAGCCCAGATATCCAGCCCAGCTCTTCTCCTCCAGGGCCTCAGACTGCCCTGACCCACCTCCTTACTAGGAAGGGCCAGCCTCACAGGCGTACACTAAGCCAAGTTCACCCTCCACAGGGCTTCTGTGCTTGCATCTTCCCAAGAGAGCCTTCTACCAGGTCTGCTCTCTACTGTGCACAGGGCAGGTGCTAAAGAAGCCTTGCAAGTCAGATGAGGACTCTTAAGATGGAAAGATTATCCAGAGTCCTAAGAGAAGGCACGCGTTGGAGAGAGTTGAAAATGCCAAGCTGATGGCTTTGAAGGTAGATCCATGAATCAAAGGAGCTGGAGAACCCAGGGAACCAGTTTCTCCCTCAGAGTCCCCTAAAGAAAGTAGCCCTCCAATGCTTCCATTTCCCCCCAGAGAGACCCGTCTTGAATGCTTGGTCTTAGGACAGTAAGCTAACAGACTTGTGTTATTTTAAGACCCTAAGTATATGGTAATTTATTACAAAGCAATAGGAAACTTCATAATAGCTTCCACTTCTGGATCACCATCAGGGACCTTTCAATTCCCTTGGCTTTTGTAAGTTTTTCTCCGTAGCATTTCCCATTATTGGAAATTGCATTGTTTTCTCATACTGTCTGCTTGTCTATCTCCTCTGAAATAATTTAAACTTCATGGTGCAGAAACTCTTTGTCCCTGGATCTCTCAGACTCAAAAGACAGAGAATGTAGACTTCAGTAAGTTTGCTGAATGAATGACTGAATAATCAACAAAGTAATGCTTATTAAAATCAGCCCCTGCCAGGCGTGGTGGCACACACCTTTAATCCCAGCACTTGGGAGGCAGAGGTAGGATTGCCTTGAGTCCAAGGCCACCCTGAGACTACATAGTGAATTCCAGGTCAGCCTGGGCTTGAGTGAGACCCTACCTCAAAAAACCAAAAAAAAAAAAAAAAAAAAAAAAAATCAGACCCTGCTGAAACATGATTTGAACGTGAGTGTGTGTGTGTGACTGAGTGATAGTGGTGTATAAAGTAAAAGAGAAATAGAGATAGTAGTGGTGGAAATTGACCTTATCTGTGATGGAACAATGGTCCTGATTGATGGGTTACATTATATCAACGTTCAGCAAAGGCCACTGATGAGACCCTATGAAAATATCCCCAATCTGTAAATTCAGAACTATTCTGAGCCATGTTGTTAACTATCGTTTAGCTAATGCTTTTAAGTGAAAGGTCCTGCCCACAGAGCCATTATTAAAATTCAGGATTCAAGGTCGACTCGTGGATTGCAGACTTTAACAAATTTCCCTAGATGGATATGACTAAAGAAATCAATCTAGTTGTGATCAAAACTGTAAAGAAAAATCAATCCCCAGAAATATTGAAGTTCATGGTAGTTTGCAAAGCAAAAGGTGGACCCCACATGAAAAAAAAATGTGAGAATTTAATTGGCACCAGAAATAGACCTTACAAGAGTTATAAGCCCAATTAGTATACTGGGTCTGGGTTGACATTTCTGTTTCCAGTGTAATGATGTATTTATTTAACAACCTTCAAAGGTTCTTTTCACTTGGAAAACATTATTATTATTATTATTATTATTATTATTATTATTATTTACAATACTAATGACCCTTCAAAGAACTATGAAGTTAACCTCTAAGTTTCTTCAGCTGTCTGGGACCCATGTCACAGTTCTGGCTAACTCAGACAAATCCTAATGCCATTAGGTAAGTCGGTCCGAGCCCTCTATGGGTTAGGCCGTGTGTTCAGTGCTCAGCATTCAGTAGTAAAAGGGGTGAACCCTGCTTTTTAGAGCCTCATCAAAGAAATGGCTACCAGGAGAACAGTAGAGCGAGTGTGATCGCCGCTTTTCCTTGCTTAAGTGAGGGTTTATAGGCTCATACTGTACCCTTCAAGGTCAATGCTTCTGCATATAGGGATAGATCGTTCATTTTGTGTTGTTGGTGTTTTAGCATCTCAAATGGACATGTTTTGTTTATCCCTTCCCTACTTAGATGCATTTAGAGTGTTCCAGCTGTTTGGTTTAGCTCATGTCATCACCACAATACTGCTGTTACACCAATGAGTGATAAATATGTTTACTGT
>PVHP010010573.1:0-47314 GCA_004024765.1 Zapus hudsonius | reverse complement strand
CAGAGTTTTATTTAACTTTAGAGGAAAAATGAAATTTCTTTGAAAATGAATGCAAAATATTCAACTGAGGTAACCCAGGACTGGAAACACAAATACCATATATTCTTTATCACAGACAGATCCTAGCCGTGAGTGTTCAAATTTATGACCAGAAATTAGAGTGTCTCTAGAGACCAGGAAGTTAGTTGGTCAAGAGTCCAGCACATAACAAGGGTTGGGGTGGAGGAAGGCCTTAGCAGGAGGGGATAAAACACAAGTGATATGAAAGTTGTTTTTGGGATGAAAAGGAGGGATACTGGGCATTGTAGAGTTAAGTCAGGATGAGGGTGAGAAAAATCAGAGGAAAGAACGAGAAAAGGGTTTGCTAAAAAATAGAATATTTTAATTAAAAGCACATATAGAAACCCATTACTTTACAAGCTAAATAAAAACTATATTACAAAGATATTAGGAGGATGAATAAAGATAACCAACATAGGCATGGGTAATTAAACAATATATAAGTGTCAGGTATGGGATATTTCCTATAAATTGTTAGTCAGGAACGTTCCAGACAATAGAGGTTATTACCATTGTTCTTGGTTGTGCACCAGAACAACCAATGGTAATACCCTGTTGCTGAAGATACCACACTCTTTGGTTGCACCATGTACAGCAATCAAGCTGCAGCCATATGGTGTTTTGAAAGTCAAATGTCCCCCATAGTTTCATATTATTGAACACTTAATCCCCAGTTGATGGTGCTATTTGGGAAATTTTGCAACCTTTGGGAGGTGGAAACTTGCTGAAGAAATGTCATTGTGGGTTGGCCTTGGGGCATTATAGTTTAAACCCCACTTTTTACACTGAGCTTGTACTGTCTACTCCTTCCCTGCTCGTGTGATAATGTGACACTCAGCTATCTGCTCCTGCATGCTTTACCCACCGTGAAGGCAGTTCACCTCAAATCTGTAATTCAGAAATAAATTTTTTCCTTCCATAACCTGCTCTGGTTGTGTGTTTTGTTCCAACCATAAGAAGGTAACTCTTATAAACTTGAGTTGTAGATTTCCTCTTGCTTTTTAGTTCTCATAGTGTCAAAAAGGGCAAGTTACTGGAAGGGGGATAATGGGATGATACTGTGTATAAGATAAAAATGCAACATATATGTAAGAAATTGTCAAAGAACAATTAAAATATTTATAAAAGTATATGTTATTTTATACATAATAATGAGTTGCATTATTACATTGGCATACGTGTACATAATGAAAGAATTAGTCTTTATAATAATAAAAGATTGATGTTAAAAAGAAGAAACTACTTTATATTCTTGTCCATCTGTATGCAAGTGCTTGTTTTCCACTACTTTTAATAACAGTATTCATTAAAACATTGTAAAACATTCATAAAAACATTGTAAATTTTTAACAAATTTTGAAATGAAAATCTTTCATTTGCAGAGCTAGAGATGAGCAATGATGGAATATACTTTAGGACTGAATTAACCACTGTGGCAAAAATTCAAGCTTCAGTGAAAACTGCTCTTCATATGCAAGGTCTCTACAACATCGCTTAAACATAGAAACAGCAGTTGAAACAAACAAGAAAAGCCAAAGGCTTCAATCTCACTTTGTTTTTAAAATCTTCTTTGAATACTAATGAGATCTAATTGATATAAACTTACTCTTTCCCAGAGGTATGGCTCTAAAAGTATATAAACAATGTAGTTCTTAATTTTCTGGTTTTGTAATGCAGAAAGATACATATAAGGGAATAGGTTAGATGTTTAGTATATCAATCTTAGTCAAACTACACAACTACTTAAAATCTTAAATGTTATCAAAATACATAACTTTATTTTAAGCAATACCCATGGTTACATCCAAATATTAGCTATTATTATTCTCACTAAATAGTACCTCACTGTAGATTCAAATCTTCATCATGTCTTTAAATCCTTATAAATTGCTGAAAGACTGTAGGGTTCTTGGAAATATTGGCAGCAGTGGACTGAATCCTGGCTGAGACAGGTGAACAGTTTCAGGGGCTGAGGAGGGGTGATGCTCCCTGATCTGACTCCAGAGAAGCTCTTCTTGAACCTTTTTGGCTGGTCAGTATTGGGATAAAGATCAGAGGAACCCTCAGAAGGGATCATCAAAGAAAGAATTAAATGTGTGCCTTTGGCTTTTTTTTTTTAATGCTATTCCTCAAATCCAGAAAGAAACAGTTTATTTAAATCAATGGGAGTAGGGACATTCAGAGATAGAGGTGGTTGTTCTTACCTGTCATCTTAATTTTCCTATATCTACATTTTTCTTTTTTATTATATTAGCTGATGTTATCATTGGGCCAATCAATACATTGCAACATAGACTACTTTGAGGGTGTTATTTGAAAATATTCTAAAAACGCAGCTTTCATTTCACAATCTCTTCACTAAGTCAGAGGTATGCAGTTAAGTGAAAGTCCATTGCTTTAGGATTCAGATGTTGAGAAAGGGAGAGGTGCTCTTCTCTTCCTTAATTCTGATCTCCTGAAAATATGATGGTAACAAAGAAAGTATCCTGCAACACTTTCAAAGGATATTCTCTTCCTCGTAATTTCATTTCAGGTTTTCCATTAGAGACGTTTCATGGGTCAAAAGGTGGTTGTTAAATAAGCAGTTAACATAGGTTAGTTAGAAGTGGGAAATGGAAGCACTCTACTGAAACCATACTTACTGGTTCTCTGATGAACACAGCCAGCAGCTCTTGTGCTCAAGTTATCTCTTTTGCATCATTCCTATTGAAAGTTAATTTGGTTTAAAAAAAGATAAGATAGAAAATCAAAGTCTTATGTTTTGAATTTCATTACAGACTATTCCCCTGACAAATTCTTCTCCATCAGTCATGATATGCAAATAGCCAGCACAAACATAATCCGTTTTGATAAAGCTCAATGAGATGCTACCCTCAAGATTGTTATCAACTTTCCCTTCACCTTCTCTCCCCAGTGACCCTGCACTTTGATTGTTGATTTTATGGAACAGAATGTTAGTAGAATTTCCATAGGAAAACCCTTATGAGGATTGAGGATTACCGATCAAAAGAGCAGAAAATATAGAATTTTTTGGTTTGCTTTTTTTTTTTAAGTTTTGGGACAGGTTCTTATATAACCCAGGCTTGTTTCAAGTCCTTTTTGAGTTGCACAACAAATCATAAGGAACTAGTATTAAATCTTTTGGACCAACTGCAGAATCAGTCATTATTTATGCTGTTTAGATGAAGAGAGAAGTTCCCAACATTGATTCCAAACTCTCTCCAAAGAAGTGCCTGTTTCTGAGATGGCCTCCAAGATGCCTTTCTTAGAAGCATTAATCACCATCATTTTCAAAGATTGTCATCCTTCAGGAAACTAAGTATGTATAACTTGGAAGTTTACAGCAAATAAATGTTTAACTTTTCTTCAGCAGGACATCTGAAATAGAAATAGAAATGACCTTCCGTCATTATTACTGAACTTAAACATGACACAAAAATGATACATGTTCTTGAGGAGGCCTGTGCTTTTAGATGATCAAACCAAATGACATATAAAATTACTTATTTAGGCGACTGTGGTGATGCCTCCAGTGGCTACAAAGCCTATTTGAATGATTCTCTAGTAGCCATGTAAATCCAGATACAAAAGTTGCAGCAGCAAGAGACCCTGGTGAGCCAGTACACCCACATTAATAAATAAAAATATTTTAATAATTAGTAACTGAGATGAAATTTTCATAAAGAAATTTTATTAAAGGTCTTAAAGCAAAAGGTGGACTGAACCCTCCCATTCTTGGCCTCTGTCTGCTAACCGTACATTTGTTTCTCTATAAAGATTCATTTCATGTTATTCAACAGATATTTTGCCTGATAAGAGAATCTCAGATTTCAGTGTGGGGTGTGGGACTGGGGTGCAAAATGTCCAGGCAGCATTCTTGGTAGAACAAAGACACAAATGTTGTCTTGAAAGACAGCCTACTTCCTCAATTTGGTAAGTCATAGCAAAATGACTGAACTGACATTGTTTCTGTGATTTCCCCACATAGTTTTAGTGTCTTTTGGAAAACTATCAAATATGAACTTAGCACATGAATCTAACAAATAGTGGTTCACCATCCCAAGGTATATGTCAGGCTCTAAGTGACAGAAGAAAAACATTTTTTAATAGTAGTTCTATGAATGTAGAGTCCAGTAGACATGGAGATAAGATTTTTGTTGCCTGTCTTAATTTATTCTCAAGCTAGTATAGGGAAAACAGAAAATTATTGAAAATCCCAAATGCTTTGAGAGTTTTGTTTCCCTCCACATTCTCCAATGCTCACTTAGACTGGCTTGTGCCATACAGCTGAAAGCATTACCACTAGAGGGCAACTTGCTCCATCATTTCTGATATCCAATTTTAAATCCTGGCAAAGGATTGTTGGTGGTATGATAAGTCAAGTACTTAAATGGATAGTCTGATGGTGAGGCATGGTAGTAATGAGATGGCACTTTCAATTTGCAGTGTGAGAGGAATGGCCTGGAACATTCATGACCAAACAGATCTCAGCTATGCTGCATGTGAGCAAAGATTAAAATTGAAATGGATAGGCACAAAGATATTAAGGTGAGGATAGTGGCGTAACACTCCAGCTACTTGACAATAAAACAGAATTCTCACAATTGTCAAACATTAGGTTCATCTATAAAACTTTTGTTAATATGACATCATGAATTCACAGTCTCTCTCTCTCTCTTCCCTAGGTTTACTGCTCATCCATGTTTATTGCTGCTCTATTTGCAATAACTAGAAAATGGAATCAGCCTACATATCCAAAAAGCGATGACAGTGAAGATGTGATAAATATGCACAATGAAATTTTACTCAGCTAAAAAGATGTAATTATAAAATCTGCAGAAAAATGGAAAGGCCTGGAAAATATTATGTAAGGAAACCCAGGTATAGATTAACAAACATCATATGTTCTATTCCATGTGTACAACCTAGCATTGAATTGTTAGATGATAAGATTGAATAAGCATCAGTACTAGAAAGTTCAAAAAGCTAGGAAGGGGACAGAAGATGGGAGAACTTATGGGGGGAGTAACGGATATTTCAGTAGAGGGATAAAATACTGGAAAAGTCTAAAGGTGCTTAGAAGAGGGGGATGGACGAGAGGATGGCTTAGGTATAGGCTTAAATAAAGCCAAATTAATACAAATATGATATGTGGAAACATACGTCTTTGTTAGATAATTATGACATAGGTTGGTACAAGAAAATCTTAGTGTTGGGGTGGGAAAATTCCCAAATGATCTGTTGGTCAATGAGTTCTATGAAACCCACAATATAGTTCATTTTATTGGTGATGCTCTTGGTTCCCCAGCAAAACTAGAATGTAAGACCCTATTGCAAAAACCACACACTTGGGGTGTTAGACACTGAGAAATCAAGCTGATACTGATCAGAAATCCTCCTTCTTGCTGTCTAAGTGTCCTTGTGCTGGAAAGTGCTATGCAGATTCAGGGTGAGAACCCTCACAACAGTCCTAATAAACAATAAATTCTGCAACCAGCCAGGCAAGATGAGCCCATATCTTGCAATAGTGCCATGAATAAAGGCCATACAGAGGATCATCCTCCAATTCTCTACTCATCACCTCAGAACACCACTCAGCTTCAGGGGTCCAAGAGTTCAGCCTTGCATTCACAAAATGAAGGCATATTCTTTGTGCAGAATCAGGAAATGAAATGATTTGGAAGCATCAATGGTGGAAAGGTAGCCCTAAATATCATCACAAAGAATAATAAGGGAGGACATTAAAGGATATTTAAAATCCTCAGCTCCTCTAATGATGATAATGATAATGAAAGACAGTAGGAATGAATATTCACTTATCTCTGAGGTTATTTCCATTGGTTCCAATTCAAAGACATAGTGTTAGGAAAAACCCTGATGCTAGAGAAAACACAGCAGAAGCATAATGGCAAAGCATTCGGGACATTTAATCATCAGGTTGATCAGTTGAACCCTAGCTGAGGAATGGTGAATATGATGGGCAGGTACAAGATAAAAAGGGAAATGAAATAATGAATTTAAAATGAAATAAAATAATGACTGGATAGTAGATTCTCAAAACACAGAGTGCACTGAGATGTGTACGCCAGTTCTAGATAGTATAGTCAGAAGTGATTGTAGGTGCCAAAAATGTGCCATGACAGGAGATGACAGGCATATACAGCAGTGGAATCTGAGAAAGGTATGTAGATAACAGGTGAATTCTGGAAGTCCCTTTTCAGAAACTTGCTCTCCACGCCCCCCCCACACACACAAAGTGACAGAGAACTAGCAAAGGTTTTGTGTAAGCCATCATTTTAAATCTACTTTGGAAATATAGCAGCATATTGAAAAGAGAGGCACAAATTTAGGAAATTATTGATTCAGTTCTTCAGAGAGTGGTGTTAAACTTTGAAGTAAGATTATATCAATAGAAATATAACACCTAAGGAAAATGCTTCTCTAACAAATCAATCATTTTGGAAATAGAAATGAGAAATGAAAAATACATTCCATCGTGTTTAAGTTTGGTTTCAAGGGAGAAATAAAAGAAGTGTTAACCAGAAAAAAAAATAATTTGGTGAGTACAAAGGAAATTTTGGTTTTAGGCTTTTGATTTTCAGCAGAGCATTCAGTGAGAATTGCTTGGTGGAGACTTAAAATCTCTATTTTGAACTTCAGAGAGAAAGGTGAGTTTTAGAGATTAAAATATAAAATTTCCAATTAGCAGTTATTTCAGAAAAAGCAAAGTGTTTCTCCTCTACTCTAATACCACCAAGAACACAGACTTCAATGAAGATGCTTATGTGACCTTAAAAGGAACTTCTCAACAGCAAACAAGCCATTCTTTCTGCAGTGAACACCAGTGGGCCATTTATTCCAATTCAGTTGTGACATTACTTACTTGAGATAGTACAGGACCTCACAGACTGGGTGCTCAATTTTAGATACCCTCCTCTTTCCTTTAGGTGCTAGTCCATAGCTCCAGATTTGCTTTACTTGTATTTCTAACTGACAGGATATAAATTGCAATTCCAACAATCTCAACCTTTGTATTGATTAATTTGCTGCTGTGGTTCATAGAACTTAGGGAAGTACTTCTTATATCTGGTTTCAAACAGATAGTGATGAAGAGCTGCGTAATGTGAAGAAAGTTGTAAGTATAAGCCTTTGGATGTGCTGACCCAGCAACTTCCCTGTGTTCAGCTATCTGGAAGTGCTTCAAATTCCAACCTTTTGAGATTTTATGGAGACTTTATCACATAGGTGTGATTGATGTCTAAAAGACAGTGTAGAAATAGACAAAAAGAGTTGTGAGCTCACACTGATGAATGGGAAAATTTTGCAAGATCTGCCTGTTTGGGAATCCTTCTGAGTCTTTCTATGCCCCAACTTTACCTCCAGGGCCTGGAACAGGACCTGCCTGAAATGAGGACCTCCAGGGTCTGGAACAGGACCTCCCTGGAATGAGGACAATCATCTTTTCTATTAAAGGACATCAGAGAATTTCTTTATGGTCTGCTCCAAGCAGAAAAGAGGGGAAGATTAAAATTTCTACACCTCCCTGGAGGACAAGAAATTTTAGCTTTTATGAGCTGTTCTAGGAGAGAAGCTAGGAGCCAAGAACTATAAGTGAAAACTTATATTGGATTATATAAAAATAAGCAGTTAGGTCTGTTTGTTTATAGTCAGATAAAGCAACTCTTACATTGATTTCAGGGATAGAAAGGAGTTATAAGTATATTTAAACAAACATTTTATAAACTGACTTCTTGCAAATACATATGAGTTGACTCAAGGAATAAACTGAATTTATTTTATGGAATTTGAAAATAAGTGAAAAATAAGAGTTCTATAAATTAAATAGGCTAAAAAGCAATTGTTAGCCATGAGTGGTGGCATACACCTATAATTCAAGCACTCAGAAGGCAGAGGGGAGGCCTGAGCATTCAAAGCTTAGGCCAGCCTTGGCTACCAGAGTGAACTTTAGATCAGCCTGCATAGGTTATGTAATAAGACACTGTCAAAACAAAACAGAAGTAATCCTCCAATTTATAGAGGAAATATAAATATTGCAAAATGCGTTTAATGTTAATATTTGTTGGTGAAAATAAACTTCAAATGAATGCTAAGATAAAGATTAATTTTGTTAATGTTGTTTATAAGTTAATAAGCAATAGATATAAAGAAACCATTCATAGGGTTGGAGAGATGGCTCTGTGGTTAAGATGCTTTCCTCCAATGCCTAAGGACCTGGGATCAATTCCCCAGTCCACATAAGCTGGATGCACAAAGTGGTGCATACATCTGGATTTCATTTGCAGTGGCTGCAGGCCCTGGTGCACCTGTACTCTCTATCAATCAATCTATCTATCTATCTATCTATCTATCTATCTATCTATCTATCTATCTATCTATCTCCCTGCTTGCAAATAAGTAAATTAATTAAAAATAGCTTTAGCTGAGATATGATTAAATATAATAAACTGAACATATTATGAGTACACTTTAAAAAAAGAAGTCATTCATAGATGAGTAACACAGGGATGGTTACTAAGATACACTATACATGATTGATGGTAATAGAAGCCACCTCATCTAGGGAGTTTCCATTTGCAATCTCTGCCTGATTCATTTCAAATGTATATGATGCTTACTGACTTCTGCTTCTCACTATGATGTAGTAGCAGCTGGTAAAGAACTTACTAACCTATTATTATATACCTTAGAACTGTAAAGCACAATGAGACAACTGTATTTTTGAAATTACATATAAGTAGTTCAGGAGTTTTGGAGGGAAAAAATGTCAGAATTAAATCCTACATTCCCTTCAGTTTACCACTGGGAACAATTTCCTAAACTACACAGTAGGTAGTGAGGCCCAAATAGTGAATGCATCTCTTCATGAAGAGGAGGCATAGATCAGATTTTAGGCCTAAGGAGGTATGTAAAATTGGTTGAATGTAAACCAAAGAGGCACTCTCTTCACAGAACATATCTTAGTAGTCTTGATGTGGGTCTGTTTCATGCATTTAGGGAAGAACACACAGAGTGGTAGCAATAGGTATGGATGCCAAACAGGACACTAGAAGACTTGTGTCACTATGAGATTCAAGGATTCTGATCTAGTCAAGGGAAAAGACCTCACTGATCACCTTGAGCATTAGGTTCAGAGATATATGAAGAACATAACTGAAGAGTAATGGTCCCTCCCTATATTAAGGCTGTGACTAGGAATTTCTAAAATTAATCTAATAACAAATGAAACTCAAACTAAGTAATTTAATTACCTATTAGAGCAAATATTAACTCTGTTTAAAGAAAAGAAGAACCAAGAATGGTGGCACACACCTGAAGTCCCAATAGGTGGGTGGGTAAGTCAGGAGAGCTGTAAATTATAAGCAACTCTGAGCTACAGAAAGGAATGGTCTAAAAAATAAATAAATGATTCCAGGCATGGTGGCATGTAGGACACTGCTGAGAGGCACCGAGGACACAGGCTTAAAGAGAAGTTGAGACTGGCCTGAAACCCCAATAACCTCATCCTGAGACAGGCAGGAGTTTGGCTGACTCCTTCCCTCCCCAACCTCTGGCCACCTGGTGGGCCCCACCAAACCCTGATAAGTCCAGGCAATTCAAGGCCGGAGTTTACTAGAGTTCACATAATTCAGCTATAAGGTGATAACAAGGCCCAGACAATGAGAAAGTCCCTCTAGCTTATTTATGCAGCTGGCCCCTGCCAATCCTTTCATAAGACGTCCACAGGCCACCCTGCACCCACCAGTCCCCTTGCCGCTTAGCACCTGCCTCTCTGTTTCTTCCTAAATAAAAACACCTTCCCCAAACTAAAAAATGAGCTATTCACTGCAACTGTCTTCCAAGAGTTCTTCCTCTAATCGGTTCACCACTGTCCCAAGACCCTCTTCTGTGGATGAAAAGCTCTGTGGATGAAAAGGAGTGTTAGTGTACAATGACGCCCCCAAGTAATCCAGGAACCCCCAGTGGTGCACATCTTTAATCTAGTACTTGGGAGGCAGAAATAGGATCACCACAAGTTCAAGGCCACCCTGAGACTACACAGTGAATTCCAGGTCAGCCTGGGCCAGAGCGAGACTACCTCCAAAACCCAAAACTAACTAACTAAATAATAAAAAAAATAAAGTAAACAATAAAAAGGATTGAGATGAAGCTCAGTGGTAGACCACTTGTGTAGCAAGTATTAAGCCCTCACTTTGATCCCTAAAGCAAAAAGCAAAAGGAAACCGAAAGAAAGCTAAACAAAAGACAGGCACTAAAGATTTCCTTCAGCGAATCAGTTACAAAGTTTACTCTCAATAAAAATCACAAGCCACGCACAGAAACAGATAAATGGTGAACTATGTTAAAAATAAGTGTCAATATAGATACCCTGAAATGGCATGGATATTATACTTGGGAGATAAGCCCTTTCAAAATGCTGTTATAAAGATGTCCTACGACATTACAAAGGATACAACAATATCTCAAGAGATGAGCAATTTTAGCAGAGAAACTTGTCAAAGTTGGCTCAAGTATTTCAATAGAAATATGTTTAGAAGTCTAACAGTAATTTCAAGGCTTAACATAAAGCCACAGTAGTAAAGACAGTGCAGAGTTGCCAAAATATTATATAAAATATCATTTGATGCACATGTGGATGGAAAAAAAAGCTTGTTCAATAAATTTTTAACAAAAATGTTGACTCAAATTCAGAGGAGAAATTAATTTCTTCAACAAATGGTGCTGAGAAAATACAGCATTCCCTTGTTTCTGGGGAAACACATCCCAAGACAGCAGCAGTTGACTGAAACCTTGGGTTGTACTAAATCCTATGTTTAGTAAGTATCCATACATACATAGTTTGATTTTTAAATTTGGCACAATAAGATACTAATGACAAAAAATAAAAATTAGAACAAAGTATAATAGCATACGTTACTAAATTTACTCTGTGCTTTAGGACCATTATCAAGTATAATCTATGTTTCAAGAGCAAAAAGCACTAGAACATGGTAACAGTCAATCTCATAACTAATAGCTTACTAGTTGATGGGTAAGTAGCATATACAGTGTAGATTCATTGGACAAAGTGAGGGCTCCTGTTCTAGATAGAATGTAACTGGATGTTGTGATATTCCATCAAGGCATTCAGAATGGTATGCAAATTAAAAATTATAAAGTGAATATAGCAGTTACCTTCTCATTGTTGGGACAAAAACCAAACCAAAAGCAGTTTATGGAAGGAAAAGGTTCATTTTATCCCAGTGCTTCAAAGGGAAGTTTCATCAAGATGAGGAAAGCATAGTAAGAGCCTACCCTCTAGTCAGGCATCACATCTCCACAGCAGCAGGAAAGAATCTTCTGTACTGGGCTTGGAACTGGGCTATGTTGTGCCAAAGCCAGTCCCCAGTGACACAACTGCTCCACCAAGGCTCCATCTTCCAAAAGCACAACTTTCCCAAATTTCCAACAGCTGGGGACAAAGTATTCAAAACACATGAGCCAAAGGAGACATAGCATGCAAACTACCACAGCGAGATTACAGAATAAATCTGAATAATGGGAGAGGAGGGTTAAAGAGGAGTGAAGGTGGTAAAATGATCAAAATATATAATGATATAGTTGTATGAAAATGTCGTTGTGACATTCATCACTGCACACGATGTATATGTCAATAAAAATTATGATAAATTATATCTAGAATATTCCATTTAATATCTTCAGACTGTAAAGTAACAGAAACTACAGAAAACTAATCACAAAATATAGTTTCCTATACATGTATCTAGCTCACACCATTCACAAGTTTAATTTAGTATGAAGTAGAGATGTAGAGACAAATGTGAAAGCTATCCTTCTGTGACAAAAATAACAGTATACCTTTGAGACTAAGGGTTTAGAAA
The DNA here is from genome assembly GCA_004024765.1 of Zapus hudsonius. NCBI lineage: Eukaryota > Metazoa > Chordata > Mammalia > Rodentia > Dipodidae > Zapus > Zapus hudsonius. The sequence goes on along the minus strand of PVHP010010573.1, from coordinate 35,354 downwards.
AGCTTTCTTAGGACATAAAAAGAAAATATATTAGTCTTTGTCAAAAGTAAAGACTTCAATATATCAATTCTGAGTTCCTTTAAACCCAGCCCTGGGGAAGCAGAGGTGTGAGGATCATGATGAATTTGAGGCCACCCTGGGCTACAGATTGAGTTCCAGATCAGCCTTGGAAAAAACAACAAAAATGGCTAAATTTGTAATAGTATTTCACACCGCTATAAGAAACATGATTTAAAACCCTGCAGTCTAATGTGGACAAGAATATGGAAGAACGAAAGTGTTGATTTTGACTGGTGGTGGTATAAAACCTCTTTGGAAAACTCTGGGGATTTCTTTTGAAATTCATCATTTCCCCTTACTATATAGTAATTACAATCAGAAATTTATGAAAGTGAAGTGAAATTATATACTCACAAAAAGAATAATGAAAATTACAGCTTTATTTTAAAAAGGGCCAAATGGGAAATAGAAAAATGAACTGTTTCACTAAAAAACAAGTGAAAAAATGAGCTATGTTTATACAATGAAATAGTACTCTGTGATATCCAAAATGAAATAATAAAAGCAAAAATCAAGATTTCTCAAAAACTTGAGTGAAAGATATCAGACATACTATCTTCTATTCAGATGCCATTAACCAGGAGGATAAACCAATCTATGATCATAGCCCGTGGAACTCTGGGCAGACGATATACCTCAGCTGGGTAAGCACTTGATTAGCATGCACTAGACCTAGATTCAACACCCAGCACCTTTGTGTGGAAGCACGTGCCTAATGGAAATAAAGGCAGAGGGATTAGAAGTTCAAAGTCATCTTCCACTACATAATGAGTTTGAGGTGGCCCTCTCTGAAGAGAGAGAGGGACAGTGGTAGAGAGGGAGACACACAGAAAGAAAGGTCAGAAACGTGGTTATTGAAATTATAGTGAGTTATGGCAAAACAGGGGAAGGAAGGAACTCATGGTGATGGAATTTGTCTACATCTTGATTGCAGTGTAGATTATGGTTATATAGAAGTGTGCATTGAATTGTATGTATAACTTTTACATAATTAATTTGATGTTCTACATACATACATACATATCTACAAAAGAATGTGCATCAAATCTCCAGTCATTGCATGGAGTCAGAGAACAGTGAAATAGCAGTAAACAGACAATTGCCAAAGTTTGCCTTTAGCAAAGCAAGATTCATCATCATTATACAACATGAGAGAAATTACTCATTATGGAAGACTTTTGTTATGCTTGTGAGAGCATATATTTGCCCTTTTCAATAAGATTTATTCATTCAACTTTTCCCCTTTTTTCTGTTCATATTTAATTTTACTCCTTTTAAAGTTCATTGTCATCTCTTAAAGTTTTCTGTATGTGTCTTTTTTCAGGACACCATAACTTTTGTTCAACTAGCTTGTTTTTATGCATTACTACTTGCTCTATGGCATGAACAGAACACTTCTCTCTAATCAGAGAGGAGACATTAAGTTCTCAGATTGTTGAGTAGCGAGCATCCCTGCTGAATCCCCTCTGACATCCTTATCGTTCCCCTTTGCTCTGGGCAAAACAGAAAGAGACAGAAATTATGCAGCAGCATGAAGCCTCTGGGCTGAACGAACACTGTGATTGTCTTTTTCCCACCAAAAATTCTCTGCTTTCAGCCTCCAAATTGTCTCAGGCTATCTTCCTAGTAGAAGCTTACTAATTACATTGAACAAATGGGCTCTTCACAGCTTCATTCACAGAACTAAATCAAAATAATCTGTACAATTTAAAGAATTGTACCTTCCATCAAGAGTATAGCATTTTACAACCTGGATAAGATTTGGTAGCAGATTAATTTCTCTCAAAAGTGAGCTGCTCTTGTACAAAGGAAGGAGCAGAGATAATAACTTAATAGCAATCAGTTTTTGGAGTGAATCAACTTGGCATTAATATAGTAAATTTTAGGTACTTATTATGCATAATGACAAAAAGCAAGTATACAATACATGTATCTGATTTCAGACAAGACATTTTTTTTTCTCTGAAATACACAATAGTCTTGTTGAGTTGATACCCAAGTTTGGAAGAATGGAATCATTCTGAAAGAAAGAAACTGAAATTGTCTTTTCAGAAGCAGAGATAAGTCTTGTAAATGAATATTATAAAGGAGAAAATTAGTAGTTGATCAGGAATGTTTGCATTACTATTCAAATCTGTAACTGAGCAAGCAATTGTAGGAAATATCTACCTATTGGATACCCAGCATCCTTACAGAAAATAAATTTTAGCAAAAGGAATGATAGTAATATGTACATTACTGGAGCTGAAATATTTCCTGAGATAAGTGTTTTGTACTTTTAAAATACTCTCTATTTCTTTAATTGAATGGCTTTAGCTAGGTTAGCATACTGCAGAGTCTGATTTCCTCTGCACTTGTGAGTGATTAATGAGGGAGTTTAAAACTATCTAGATATTCTCAACTTTCACTTTTCATTGGAATTAAGCTTAGATATTTATAAACATATAGTGAGTCATAATCTTCTCAAGAGGGACCTGTTTAACTGTACATATTTAGGAAGAGACAGCTGATTTGGACTTCAGATGGTTTGCAAATTAACTTTGCAATGATGTAATAAACTAGTGGTGTAGATTTATTGGAATAAGTTAGTGGTACATGTCTATGGGAAGTAACCCACTCTCAGGTAGGCAAGTGAGAATCAAAACCACAATGTATCTGCAGAGAGGGCTCAGTAGTTAAAGATGATTTCTTGAACAGCCTATAAGCATGGGTTCAATTCCCCAGTACCCACATAAAGCCAGGTGTACAAAGTGGTACCTAGATCTGGATTTCATCTGTAGTCACAAGAGGACCTGCTGTGCCCATATGCTCTCTTTAACTCTGGCAAATAAATATAATAAAAATGCTGTTAAAAAGTGTCATAATTTACTCTTCAAATGTTAAAATCTATAGGAACCAGTCATATTTCCTAACCTTTTTTTAAACAAAATACATTATTAACTCATTTATTCCTTTATTTACTTAAGAGAAAGAACGAGAGCAAGAGAGAAGGGGGGGAAAGGGAGAGAGAGAATATGGACACACCAGAGACACCAGGGCCTCCTGCCACTGCAAACAAACTCCAGATGAATGTTCCACTTTATGCATTTGGCTTTATGTAGGTATTGGGGTACCAAACCCAAGCTTTCAGGATTTGCAAGCAAGCACCTTTAACTGCTGAGCCATCTCTTCAATCCCATATTTTGTATTCTCTGCTAAAGAATATTAGAATTAAGGAAAATAATGTACTTGCTTACTCTGGGAAATGTTTGCTTTTGAAAGATAATTCTAGAAACAGCTAACTTATCAAGACTAATAGTTTACTCATCAGAACTAACTTCAAGAAACTTTGCTAATTTTCACACTCCCCAAGACTAAGATGATAAAAATATGTTAAACCTGGATTCATTCTTGCCTTATGAACAAACCCTCACATTTCTCAGCCAGGACCCTAATATAAAATTACTCTTGCAAACTCTAATGGGATTTCTGTGAATAGTCCCAGTAAATCAGTATTTCTCAGTTGCATTAATGGTGATTTTTAATAACAATCACTACATATGATAAAAAATTAATAAAAGTTATTTTTGAGCCATGTGAGGTGGTGCATGCCTTTAATCCTAGCACTTGGGAGGCAGAGGTCAGAGGATCATCCCACAGTTTGAGGTCACCCTGAGTCTACAGAGTTGATTTCAGGTTAGTTTATGATACAGTGAGAACCTACCTCAAAAAATTAAAAAAAAATAGTTTTTGATGGAAAGGTGTTTTATAACATCTAAATACAGACAAATGTCTAGAATTAATTGGGGATTTTTTGTTGTTTGTTTTCTTGGCTTTTCCTGTACACAGGTTTTCTCCTCACATGACCTTTATTAGTAGTTTTAGCTTTAATATTCAAGCCCTGTTTTATTTTAGCTAACATTTCATCTAACTCAACCATCAAAACTCTGGATTTTAGACTAGTTATTATACCCTCAACTTTAAGTTATTTAAGCTTGTTACTACTTCCTTAAATTCAAAGTCCTGATTCCAATGTAGTGAGTAATAATTCTGCTGCAACTTAAATTCTTTAATATGTAAGGTATTCCTAAACAGATACCCCTAACAAGGACACATAAACAGAATAGAAAGGTAGAAAAAATAAAGCCATCTGACCATATGCTATGCAAAATCATTCAGGGAAATACTTTATATAATATATACATATATTATATAAACTATATAAAGTATAAAGTATATATACTATATGTATAATATAGCAATAAATCAAATATTGCCTATTCTTTTGTAACAGTATGTTTCTATTTATTTTTATACAAAAGTAGCTCAAAATTGCTTTAGTTTTAACTCTAACTCCATATACTTTAATTTTGACTGAATTCTGGTATTTTAGACATATATTTTTTTTTAATGAAGACATACATGACCTGAGATGCCCACAGCAAGGTAATTCAAGAGAATAATGAAATTCCACCATGAGGGAATTAGGAGGTGACTTAGTTGGTAGGTGTAGAAAGGGCAAGGTCCTGTTTTTTGGTCCCCTGCTGAATGGACATGGCCTGTCTTTAATCCCAAAACTCAGGAGGTGGAATTCCCAGCACAAGTTGGCTAGCTAAATTCCTGAATTTGCAAGTGCTAGGTTCAAGTGAAAGACCCCTGAGAAACAGAAGATACTCAAAGTCAATCTCTGGACACAGGTGCACATGAACCACCACACACACCAACCAAGAAGACTGAATGTAATAAAGTGGCATAGTGTAAAAATATAAAAAGGAAAGCTAAAATAGAAAATTAGCCTATCCCTGATTCATAATGATTAAAACTGAATTATTCGAAAGTTAAATTTCACAAAAATGGTCCTATAAATTCTACATTTGGGAAGGCAACCACTGTTGCATTCTGGAATATGTGAATCAAATTGAAAAACAAAGTACCTTTAAGCTTTTGAATCTACTTCATGGAATCTGAAGTCTATATATCTTATCCATAAAATTACCCATAAATCTTGTATTTAAGATAAAGAGAGATAAACAAGAAAATGAATTTCACAATATGTATTTGTTATACATTTGCCAATGCTTTCAAAACTACTATGAAACACAATTTCTAAAAATATAGTAATATACATATTTTCATTGTCTTTCAGCAGAATATGAAAGGAAATTTACTTATAACCTCTTCATTTATTTAAAACCTTTTACAAGTTTAATTTTGGGGGGAATTATGTCTATTTACTCCTTTCAACACACTAATGATCATCTTAGTATTATTACTACATTACAAGGCTAAGTTTGCCAATCATCAGCCTGACAAGTGAATATTTTACAATTTACTGCTTCCCTTGTATACATAGTCTGAGAATGAATATTATAAGAAAATTATTTTGAAAGGGAGTTATCAGGTAGTATTTTTACAAAAGTACTATTCCTATTACACTTCATTACTACACATATTAAACTATGGAAAAGGCTGTATTTCTAAAATCAGTTACTATACAATATAAGATAAAGTAGGACTTTAGCCCATTATGGTCAATTAAGTGATGGTGGAAGTGAATTTTCAGTAGATCAAATTATCATTACATAATGCCAGGCAATTACTCACAGTGTGAAAATGGAAGCAGTTCTTTTCATGGGCTTTAGCTCATTCCCTTACCTCTATTTCCAGAAAATGAGTCACATGAAAGAGGTAACATTTATGCAAGAATTTGGGGGTAGGTAATATAAATATGTCCGTCTAGGTCAGAGGTAAAAGTAACAGGGCCAAAGAAAATAAATACAGATTCCAAAATTGTGTTTTGCAATGTATGTAGTAATTGTTATATTAAAACTGCAAATGTCTTACTGTAATTAACATGCTATTAGTAGTCATTTTGATACTGTTCTGTCAGAAATAAAATTTTATGGTTAACCAGTTTGTGCCATAGAATATCTGTAGACAGAATTGCCTTAGTAATAAGAGTACAATACATTACACCAAAACTAGGTTTTTTAAATCTTTATAACTATATTCCTGAGCTCACTGTCAGAAAATGTGCAAACCAACGAGGAAAAAGAGTAGCTCTCAAAATGTGGATCATCTTGCCAGAGGTGACTGGGCAGAGACACAGCTTCACACTGTCACCTTCATCAGTCTGATGATTAAGGATGATGAACACTTTCTTAAGTGAGAATTAGCCATTTGTGTTTCCTCCTCTGTGAATTCTCTGTTGAGATTAATGCCCCATTTTGTGAGGGGACTGTTTGATTTATTATTATTTTTTTTAAAAAAATATTCATTTTCAGAGAAAGAAAGAGAGAGAGAGAAAGAGAGAGAATGCACCAGGGCCACCACCTTGTGGGCCTGGCTTATGTGGGTCCTGGGGAATTGAACCTGGGTCCTTAGGCACTGGAGGCAAGTGCCTTAACCGCTGAACCATCTCTCCAGCCCTAAACAGTTGTTAATTATACTGGAATTCTTGTTTCTCCTCTGGCTAGATGCTTTGTGGCTAGGTGCTTCAATCAGATTCCTCAGTGAGGGCTATTTTCCATTCTTATTTCTGCCAATATTCCATCCTTTTATCCTGTCTCAATCTGATCAAACTTTGCAAGGGTGATTATAAGGCTTTGATCTCCTTCTTTAAATCTTTTCTTTTCCTTTATTATCCATAATTAGATACAATGAGTGAGCAAATAATGAGTTGGTATACCCAGTTCCCTGATTCCTCTGTTCAATGTCCCCAATCAGCTCGGTATTGTCCTCTGTGGGCAAACTGGATCAGTCCATGGGGTAGAGGAATATGGATAGCAAAGGAGTCAAACAGGTTCCACCCCCTATTTGTGTGTTGTTACTGAGGGGGCAATGTCTCTGGATATTCTCCTCCACCATGTCTCTTACAGTCTTGCCACTCCCTCTTCCACTCAGTTCCCCGAGTCATGGTCGGTGAGTATTAAGGCTGCTTTATTGTTGACATGTTAGGTGCCTCTGTACTTCTGCTTTAGGTTGTGTTTAAAATCATTGGTGTCTGTCTGGCTGGTTTATCCTGGGTTGACTGATTGGCCATGGATATAAGTCTCCTGCTTATACTACCACATTCTGCCAGCTTCCATGTGGATCCTCCATGATAGGTCTGCGGTAGCTCATCTCTTGCCAGGATGTCAGCTATGGGCCTGAAGTTCATTGGTAGGGTTGGATGAGCCACAGCTCTCTCACCACCTTCTGAAAAATACAAACAGAATCTCCATCAGAGAGTGAGATCTGTATAGGTTACCTGAGATACACATTTCTGAAATCGCTAGATTCAATTGTTAGTGGCCTCTTTGTAAGTCACTTATAAAGTGCATTTTTCTTTGGGATCCCAAGATTTTGGTTCCGGTTCATTTTGCCATGAGTCCCCAGTTCCATTTAAGGGCTCCCTGTCATTGAGCGGATTACTTGGCTGAATTACAAGCTGTTGACTGCCTCCCCCAGGCCTTGGCTCCTCCATTGCACAAGCATTCGTTTCTTGATTTACTGTTCTCTCCCAGTAGGACATGTGTTCATCCTACTCATGGTAGCAGATTGTGTTTCATATCAGTGGTCTCTGTTTACTCCAGCTGTCATTGACCAGCTTCCCCTGGCAGCTTGTGCAGTGCTCTCCAGCATTGCACTAACTACCTTCTGGGGACTAGTTACTATTCTGGACTTCATCTCTCGATGCTAATAGGTGGCTTTCTGTGATTTCTTCATCAATGGGATCCTACCTCAGGCCTGGGGTGGGCATTCAAGAGCTTTGACAGAATCCTGTCTTGTTTTTGGAACCTCATGGTTCATTTTGGTCAACATCTCAGTGGGGTAAGGAGACAGTGACTGGAGCCAGGAATTGCCGGACTGATCCAAATTCTACCAGGTTTGACTCTCTCCCCTTCTATCCACAGCCCCTCTTGCCAGCCATCGTCCACTACTTCCACAATAGGTTACCTTAGGCAAGTGATGATTTTATGATTTTGAACTTATTATGGTTTAGCTTTATGTTTAAATCATCCTTTCCACCCCCTCCATCTCCTACCTCTCTTTCCTAAAGTCTCACTTCTCTCAACTGGCCTATGAACAGTTTATGGTAAACCTGGTTAGGAACTGCATATGAGGGAGAATATGCAGCATTTGTCTTTCTTTTCTTTTGAGAGTTTACTTAGTAAGATCTGCTCCAAGTCAGACGATTTTTCTTTAAACTTCGATATGTCATTTTTCCTTTCAGCTGAGATTTCCATAGTGTAAGTATATCACAGTTTTCTTATCCATTCCTCTATGGATTAGCTTTTGGCTTCATTCTAATTCTTGGCTATTATGAATTGAGCTGCTATAAACATAGTTGTACAGATGTCTCTGTGCTGAGGTGTCACATCTTGTGGGTAGATGCCTAGTAGAGCAATAGCTGGTTCCATTGGTAGTTTTATGTCCATTCTGTTTAGGAGTCTCCACAGTGCTTTCCAAAGCAGTTGAACAAGCTTGCAGTCCCAACTTTCCCTGCATCCTTGCCAGCACCTATTGTCATTGGTTTTCTTTAGGAATGCCATTCTGACTGGAGTAAGGTGGAATCTCATTGTAGTTTTGATTTGCATTTCCCTGATGCTTAAGGATGCTGTACAGTTTCTCAACTGAGTAAAGGCCATTTGTATTTCCTCCTCTGTGAATTCTCCGTTGAGATATGTGCCCCGTTTTGTGAGGGGGCAGCTTGAGTTTTTGTTATTAATATTTTTAAGTTCTCTGTAGGTTCTGGAAATTAGGCCTCTGTCTGAGTTATAGCTGGTGAAAATCATCTCCCAGTTTGAAGAGTGTCTATTGACTCTGAGAATGTTGTTTTTGTCTGTACAGAAGCTTTTGAACCTGATCAGGTCCCATTAGTTAAGTGACTGTTGTACTTCCTGGGCTACTGGAGATTTGCTCAGGAAGTTTTTCCCTACTCCTGTCTCATGTAGGGTTCCTCCAATTTTTTTCTTCCATGGTGTTCATGGTTACATGGGTTATATTGAGGTCTCTGATCCATTTTGAGTTGGTTCTAGAGCATGGAGAAAGAAGTGGGTCTATTTTCATTTTTAAAACATGTTTATCCAATTTTTCCAGCACCATTTGTTGAAGATGCTATCTTTGGCCCAGCGCACATTGTTGGCACCCTTGTCAAAGACCAAGTGGTTAAAGTTACTTGCATTAAATCTGGTTCTTCAATTCTATTCCACTGGTCTGTCTGTCTGTTTTTCTGCCAGTACCATGCTATTTTAGTTACTATGGCTTTGTAGTATGTTTTAAAGTCAGGCATAGTGATGCCTCCTTAGTAAGCTTTTTTTTTTTTTACTTAGAATAATTTTAGCTACCTGAGGTATTTTGCCCTTCCAAATATATTTTGAGGTTATTTTTTTCTATGTCTTTGAATAAAGAGGCTGGGACATTTATTGGCATGACATTGAATCTATAGATCGCTTTTGGCAGGATTGCCTTTTTTACTATGTTGATTCTCCCTATATATGAGCATGGAATCTCCATCTTATCACATCTTCCTCTATTTCTTTCTTGAGTGTTTCAATATTTTCTTTATGTAAGTCTTTTACTACCTTGGTTAGTGATATTCCAAGGTATCTGATTTTCTTTGAAGCTAAAGAAAATGGGACAGTCTCTCTAATGTCTTTTTCTGTATGCTTGTTTGCTGCCTGTAGAAAGGCTACTGATTTTTGTGTTAATTTTGTATCCTTTCACTTTGCTGAAGGCATTGATCACCTTCAAGAGTTTACTGATGCTATTCTTTGGTTCCAATATATATATAGGATCATATCATCTGCAAAGAGGGATAGTTTAATTTCTTCCTTTCGGATTTGTATCCTTTTTATGCTTTTCTCCTGTGTTATTGCTGGGCTAGTACTTCCAGCACAATGTTAAAGAGCAATGGTGGGAGTGGACACCCCTAAATTCCTGAATTGAGTGGGAACTCCTTGAGTTGTTCCCTGTTGAGAATGATTTGTGCTTTAGTAGATCTGTATATTGTCTTTGCTATGTTTAGTTATAGACCTTCTATGCCTATTCTTTCCAAAGTTTTGAACATAAAATATTCAACATAAAATGATGTTGAATTTTTTTTAAAGGTCTTCTCAGCATCTATTGAGCTGACCATGTGGTTTTAGTGGTTGAGTCTGTTAATGTGGTGGATTTACATTTATTGACTTACATATGTTGAACCATCCCTGCATCTCTGGGATGAAGCCAACTTGGTCAGGGTGAATAATATTTTTGATGTGGGTTTGTATCCTGTTTGCAAGAATTTTGTTCAGTGTTTTGCATCTAAGTTCATCAGGGATATGGGTCTGTAGTTCTCTTTTCTTGTTGCTTCCTTGACTGGTTTTAGAAATAAGGTGATCCTAGCTTTGTAGAAGGAGTTTGGGAGCCTTCCCTCTTTTTCTATACTCCTAACAAGCTTCAGAAACAGTGGTTTCAGTTCTATGAGGAAAGTTTGGTAGAATTTGGCTGGGAAACCATCTGGTCCTGGGCTTTTCTGTTTGGGGAGGTTTTTGATTACAGTTTCGATTTCTGTGATTGTGTTAGGTTTATTTAGTAACTTTATTTGCTCTGGGCTGAGATTTGGCATTTGGTGGGTGTCCAAATATATAACTGTTTCTTTCGGGTTCTCTAATTTTATTGAGCAGAGGTTTTGGAAATATGACCTGATGGTACTCTCAATCTCTTCAGGATCTGTTGTGACCTCTCCCTTGTCATTTCTGATTCTGTTGATTTGGGCCTTCTCTGTTCTTTGTTTGATTAGATTGGCTAGGGGTTTGTCAGTCTTATTGACCTTTTCAAAGAACCAACTCTTTGATTTATCTATTTTTTAATTGTTTTCTTCATTTCCAATTCATTAATCTCTGCTCTGATATTATTTCCTTTCACCTTGACCTTACGTGGGAGGCTAGGTGGTTGATTTGTAATCTTTCTGTCTTTGTTATGAAGGTGTTTAGTGGAATGAATTTCCCCCTTAGGACTGCATTCATTGTGTTCCACAAGTTCTGATAAGTTGTGTCATCATTATCATTTATTACTAGGAAATTCTGAATTTCCTGTCTGATTTCTTGTAAGATCCATACCTTGTTCAGTAGAGAATTGTTTAATCACCAGCAGTTGAAGTTTTTTAATCTTCTCTCATTGTTGATTTCTAACTTTAACATGTTGCGGTCTGATATGATGCAGGGGGTTACATCAATCTTCCTAAATTTGTTGAGGGAAGATTTATGGCCTAGTATGTGGTCAATTTTGGAGAAGGTTCCATGCACTGCTGATAAGAATGTATAATCTGTGTCCTTGGAATGGAATGTTCTGTAAATATATGTTATTCCTAGCTGATCTATGATGCTGTTGAGCTCCATTATTTCCCTGCTTACATTTTGTTTGTATGATCTGTCTAGGGATGACAGTGGATTGTTAAAATCTCCTACTATGATGGTGTTTGCATCTATATCTGTTTTGCTTTTGAATAATTTATGCTTTATGAATTGAGGAGCCCTTTCATTTGGTGCATTCATATTTAAGATAGTGATGTCTTCTTGTTGTATCATTCCCTTGACAATTAGGAAATGGCCATCATTGTCCTTTTTATAGATTTTGGTTTAAAGTCTATTTTTTCAGATATTAGAGTAGGTACACCTGCTTTTTTATTATTTCCACATGCCTGGAAAATTGTTTTCTATCCTTTTATCCTTAGTAGGTTACTGACTTTAGCGATAAGGTGCATTTCTTGAAGGCAACAGATGGAAGGGTCCATTTTTCTGATCTATCCTGCTATCCTGTGTCTTTTTATAGGAGAGTTAAGTCCATTTACATTCAAAATTATAACTGTGAGATTCGCTTTAAGCCCAGATGTTGGAAGGACTATGGGGGTTTATATCTGAACTGCTGTTGTTAGGTCTTTGATATTAACATGATTGTTTTCTATTCCTTTCCTGGGGTCAGTTGTTTGTCTCATCTGCATCGAAAATCTCATGTAGTATCTTCTGAAGGTTTGGTTTTGTGTTCAAGTAATTGTAGAGCTGGTTAATTTCATGGAACACTTTCATTTCTCCATCTATTATGATGGATAACTTTTCTGGGTACAATAGTCTAGGTTGAAATCTGTACTTCTTTAGGCCTAAAAGAGCTTTACTCCAACCTCTTCTGACTTTTAAGGTTTCTATGGAGAAGTCTGCAGTGAGTCTGATTGGTTTGCCTTCATAGGTGATGAGTTTACTTTCTCTTGCTGCTCTAAGTACTCTCTCGTTACCCTCAATGTTAGTCATTGTTACTAAGATATGTCTTGGAGAGGTCCTCCTTTGGTCCAATTTATTTGATGTCCTGTATGCCTCTTGAATTTGTATGGGGTTATCTCTTTAAAGGTATGGAAAGTTTTCTTGAATAATTATGTTGAAAATGTTTTCTATGCCCCTAGTCTGGTTTTCTTCTCCTTCTGGGATCCTCATGATCCTGAGATCAGCTCTTTTTATGATATCCCACAGGTCCACTTGCTCTTTTGAACTTCATCATATTTATGATTTCTGTCTCATTCACCTCTGTTTTATCTTCCACATCTGAAGTTCGGTTTTCCCAGTTATTTATTCTGTTGCAGAGAGATTCTAGGGAGGTTCTTATTACTTCAATTTTGTTTTTGATATTTTAAACTTTTTGTTTTGCCTCTATCATCCTGCTTAGATGTGTTTTGATTTCAAGGTTTGATTTAATTACTTCTTCCTGGTACTCATTTTTATACTTGCACATTTCTTCATTTAGTTTGGATAACTGGTTCTTGAGACCTTCAGTTTGCTGGTTTGCTTTAGTTCCATCATTTCTCTTCTTAAGTCCATTTGATTCTACTGTATTATATTCAGCTTGGTGGAAAAGATTCTGAGCTGACTTTGTACTCTTTCCATGACCAACATTAACTTCTCCTTAGGTTCTGGGCCAGTATGATCAGGGCTTAGTGTCATGAATTCCTGAGCCTGCATGTGCTCTCTCTCTCTTTTGTGGTAATGTTGTCATCATTTGGTGTGGTTTCCTCAGCTGGTGTATTCTTCTTGTGCTGAGATCTGCCCATTTCATTTCCACTTGGGGTGGTTGGTGGGATGTCTTTGAGCTGTCTAAACTTCAAAAGAGTGGACAGGGAGTACTGCTCCATGGAGGGGTTTGGGCACTCACTTTGTTTATCTGGGAGTTTGTATGCCCTCAGGTCAGTGGATGGGTTTTAATGGTGAGACTAGGGGTTACCTGCTGCAGGGTGCAGGGCACATGGGAGCTATGTAGGTGGAGGGTGCCAAACCCTAGGTAAATTGCTGTGGGATTCAGGATGGCTTGGGGACTAACACATGGGGGTAACACATGGGGAGTTGCCAGCCAGGCACGTGAATGAGGCGATGAGTTGGGTGGAAGGGGCAGCTGTCTGACACAGGTCTGCACCAGAGCCAGTATCTAAATGAAACCAGGTGGTGCACTGGTATCAGGGAGGAAACTGGCAGCACGCAGAATTCACTAGGACCAGGTGGTGTGGGTGTGGGGAGGGGCAGCCATCTGTCACTTGACTGGGGGGGTATAGGCAGGGGGAGGGCAGCTGCCTGCTATGTGCAGGGACGGGGCTCAGGAGGCATAGGTGGGGGAAAGTCAGCAGCTTACCACAAGTGGGGGCAGAGGTCAGGTGGTGTGGGTGGGAGGAGGGGCAACTGCCTGCCACATGGCTGTTGGGCTCCTATCACTTGAGCAAAGCCTATAGGCTGGGCTGGGCTGTGACTCACTGCCTCTGGCAAGCACTGATCGGTTGGCTTCCAGGCAGCAGGATCCAGAGCTGGGAAGGGGTAGGGGCACAGAATGGATCTGTAGTGTGTGTACATGGCCTGGATCACTGCTGGAAATGCTAACCCCTATTCCCCAAGGGTTGTGGAGTGGCTGCTATTCAGCCATCTTGAACCTACCTCTTTAAATCTCTTTAAAAAATATTCATCTAAAACTGTGTAACACAAATCTTCCTGTTGTATTTCTTACTTAGACTTTCTAAATTAGCCAAAGTTCTACTTCTGTCAATGTGAGATATCTTCACCATGCTCAGGGAACATTGTGGAAAAAGGGTGTAAATAATGTAAAAGGCAAGAAGAAGTTCTTTGGAAGTTTTTTATCTTCCAGACATGAGTGGGCTGCTGCATTAACACTCCCTCAGTGGCTGTTGTTACCTGCACAAGAACTGTACAATATTGTTCCCATCGACATTTCATATGGATGATCAATGAGGACAAAGGAAGAAATAAATCAAAATATATTAAAGACTAGTAGGAAACAAAAATGCTCCAATGGATGATAGATAGGAGTGGGAATACAAAAGAAGTTAATAAGAAAGAAGTAAGATCAAAATATGTTATGTTTATGTTTGACATTTTTAAATAAAATCTTTTCCAAAAACTAAATAAAATAAAACCACACTCTATTGAAAACCCAGTTAGGGATGATGAGTAAACTATATTTCTGAACCCCAGGAGGAGAAAGGACAACCAGCCATGAGGTTCCCAAAGAATATATTACTACAGGGAATAATGGGTTCATTTATTATGTTCAGAGTCTTATTTCTAAGCACACAGTTTGAATTTAGTAATAACTTCATTTAGCCATTGACAAATCCATGGCCATTCTAGAATAATTGATTAGGAATTGTCCATTTAGGAATTATCCAACTAGGAAGTTACAAATTGAAACAGACTCCTTAAGGCTCAGGAAATAAATAAGGTATACTGGTTTAAATCTGATGTCTCTCCTCTCCCTATCATGTGTTTTGAATACTTGATCCCCAAGAGGTGGCAATTTGAGAGGTAGATTCATGCTGGAAGATGTGTGTAACTGGGAATGGATTTTCAGGTTTATGAGCCCCGAGCTTGCCAATGTTAGTCCCTTTCACTCTCTTGCATTAGTTAATTCAGTTAGTTTATTTAATTCAGTTCACTCTTTGGTTTTCAACTTGTTGTGGCAGAGGTGATGTCCAGCTTCTGCTCCAGCATGTTTCCTCTGCCATCATGAAACCACAAATGAAAATAACCCCATTTCTTCCATTAGCTGCTTTTGGTCATTTGTTTTGTCCCAGAAATGCAAAGATAACTACAACATAAGGCTCTTCAAATGTACTAGACTCACATGACTCCTCTCCTTAGTTTTTAAGAAGTAACATCTGCTTGAGAGGTGACACTCTAAGAGAAGAGGAGCTGCCTGCAACTCCTGCAATGAGCTTTAGAGAGGCTGCTTTCACCACTTGTCTCCAACACTGGGGTAGGGTTTTCAATGAAGCAGCTGCCTTTCAGTCATTCCTGCTCACTGACCCCTCATCCATACTTCTGTGAGTAGTTCCAATAAACACTGGTTCACTAAGTGAGGCAAAGATTGAATTGGTTTTATGGGACAATTTTTTGGTGCTTTAACTGGGGTGAATACATGTCTGTTGATATTTCCTCAGGAAACACACAGTGGATTATGCAATATCCATGTAACACATAGCCAAAAATACCTCAGGGGCCTTTCTATCTCATTACCAGATATTTGTACTCAAGAAGCTTGAAGTGAATTAAATATTATGTCTCTAAGGGATGGTGGCATTCTACTTCAAAATGACATATAGCTTAGTGCATAAACATCAGGTATAGAGCTCTATATCTATATCTACATATCAAATATATCTATATGTCTATCTACATATTTATATCATCTATGTAAAGATCTTTTCGGTTTTGTCACTGGGAAATTCTTTTCTGAGATAGATATTAAGCCTCTTAAAGCACTCTCACAGAGGCTGAGTGAATAGCTACAGCCTGACCCAGATCCTAGTTATTCACTTACAAAGTACACAAAGTGAGCAAAATAGATGAGTAAACAGTGCAGAATATATATGAAGAAAAATAAGATTCCTAAAAATTAAAGGGTCAGCTAAATTCTCTAGCCCTTCTAAGTTTAAGAAACATGTCCTTATTCATCTAGAGAATTACAACTTACTTTCTACTTATAGATTGTAGAATACTGGTAAGCATTAATTTATTTCTAATACTTTTTTGCTCATTTGTATTTTCAGTTATTTAATTTTGAAACCCTACTACATCCAGTCTCGTTGGGTCAAGCATTGATGGAGGAGGAAAGAGCCCTGGTATAAGAAATCTTCTCACTGATTCATTTATAAAAGAAATCTTTCCCTGCCATGCAATGGTTTGATATTTACTCTGTCAAAGAAATATTTAGTGGAAAATAAGAGATTGGGCAGAAGTACCCTGCTTGTATGGAGAAAGCAGATCCCCATAGTCTTAGGTCACTATAGGAAAACCCCAATGCTAGGGGAGTGAACACCCCCCTCCAATAAGCTGTTGATGAGGAAGGCACTTGAGCCCCACCCATGCTATTGTCAATGCCTCTGCCCTTTCCTCTCCAGAACTAGAAGAGAAGACGCTATTCCTGAAGATACAACAGCATGCTTGGATGTAGGACACTAAGAAATCATGTGGAAACTGAGCAGGAGGCCTCTTCCCTTCAGGCTATCATCCGTAGGGCTGAAAAGTGATATGCAGCCTATATTAGTCAGGGTTCTCTAAAGGAAACAGAGTTGATAGAATGGATTATAATAAAAGGGAATTTATTGGGGTATCTTATGACAGTCCAACAATAGCAGTCTGCAGGCCCATAGGTGAAGAAACTAGTAGCTGATCAGTTCACGTGGCTGGATGCCTCAGCAGCCCCAATCCAGCCCCGAAGGCCTGATGGCTCCCTGGAGAGCGGTTGCTCTTCAGTTCACAATGTGAGGCCAAGGAAACTGGGTTCTGATATCCACGAAGGGTAGGAGAGCAGGATGCGAACGCAAGTCATGAACAAGCACCAGTAGCCAGGGAGGAAGGAAGAGGGTTTCCTTCCCCTCAAGCTTCCTTATATTCATTCCCCTTGGAAGGCCCACCCACTGTGGGGAAGGGCTCACTCTGGAGAAGGGAACTCCTCCCTTCTCCAAAATCCCAAAAGGATTTTGTCAATCCTTCCTGCAGGCAAATTCAGAGACCTGCCCAAGATTACTATGAATTATTACATAGATCAAATTGACAGATAAAGTTAACCATCACACAGCCCACTTGGGATAAAACTCTTAACAGTCTTAACCATCAGTGAACACTACAATCTATGCAACTGGCCATCCAGGAAAATTTTATATACTGGTGTCAAAGTGGCAAGTAAGTTTTTTTTTTCTTTTTTTTTTGAGGGTGGGGGGGCTTGTAGTGCAGTGTGGTGGTGATTATCAACTGCTTTCTGACTGAATTCCATGGGAGGAAATTCATGTCTGACATTAAAAACTGAGTCAGAGTCTATGGCTTGGAAGGTCACTGGCCCTAAGGTAGAAGCTACCATTTTTCATTGGCTAAGTGAGTAATTATCCGTCAAATTACACTCTCAATACTTATGTGTATACCCATAGATTAGTGATGTTCTTGCTTTTGGAGAGGGAACATTGTTTTTGCCAGTCGTACTGAGAATCAGTGACAGTTGAATACTCAACACTGTAATAGACATCTCAGGGAACCTTGCAGAGGAGGAGGTAGAAAGAGTACTATCACCACTGGCCACAAAAGCTTCTCTATAGAGATGCCAATAGATAAGGAGACACAGTATCCATCAGGGTGCTGAAAATAAGAGGCTGTTGAGAGCTAAGTACTAAATGAGATATCTTTATCATGCTTTAAAAGTTCCAGGGAATATCAAGGAAGAATGTAGGAGCCATTCTCCCAAAAGAATGGGGAGAAATAATTTTGTATACTTTCCTCTGGATATAATGTGACTGGCTCACTCATGGTCTTGTGGGAGTCCCTAACATCATAAGTAATACACAATATTGGGCTCTTCAGCACTTTGTCATAGATTAGTGAGCCAGTTATACACAAAATAAAAGGATTAGGTATCAAATTCGAAGATGGACTGCCTGGAAAGATGAATGGTTATGAATGGTTACACCGTAATAGAGTCAGCAAGGGAGAGAAAAAGGCAGCTATAAACTGACAGTTTATAACCTATTTAAAAATAAAAGTCACCAAGAGAATGAACAAATAGTGGATCCTGCAAGCTACAAATCAATCAGTCAAGGAAGATGTAGGTTATAGGGGTAATCAATTGCTCTGTGATCAGAGATAAGGCCAGCATAGTGGGAGAGAATTCCTACCCAATACTGAAACTGAATCCAAAGCCTATGGATTAGAAGGTCCTAGGTCCTAGAGGGAAGCTTCCACTCTACTTTAGCTAAAAAGAGAGGTTATAATCATCACGAAATCTCTATCACCTATGATCCATGGTGCTCTCATACTTGACTAGAGAATCTGATATTTATAGATGCTAACAAATACCACAGAGACCAAACACAAATCAGAAAGACAAAATAAAAAAGCCTACTATCTAGCATAATATAAGTCATCTCCATTGCATCTACCAGGACCTATGAAACATTACAGAGCAAGTGGAGCAGATGAGTGCTGCTCTCACTGTTAGTCTGAGAATCTCCTCTTAAGTGACAATATTGTAGGACACTCAGAATCCATCAAAGCAGAAAGGTAGAGGCTGCCTAGAACTCAATACTAAAGGAGATGTATATTACAGCTTCCCAAGGCTGAAGAAATATTGCAGAAGAGGGGAGCAGAAAGAGTGTGAGACCTACAGATTAGAAAGGGGAGGCATCATTCCCCACATACGGGCATTACTTCCCACACCCACAGAGACTGACTGGTACATTCATGACCCCATTGTGATTACTGACAAACCCACAGGGGAAGGCACTCAGTGGAATGGGGAAAGGGAAGAGGGAACATAAGGGAAATGTGTCCAATTTGCAACATGTTCATATATTAAAGTTCTCAATATTTTAAAAATCTCAATAAAAAAACAAAAATATGTAAAAAAAAGAAGTCTAAATCACCTGCAAAAGACCTAAACATTTAAATTCTTTAGTAGACTGAGATAATATTCTAGAACTCAATTTTGCTTATATACAACTTTAGAAGTAAAAATGCTACCAGATGACCATAACTGGAGAATCTTTGCTGGTGATTGAAATCTAAAAAAAAAAATCAGGAAGGAAATATTTTTATTATATTATATAATAATATATTATATTATTATATATTATAATAAAATTATTATTAATCAAAATATTATTTTGATTTGTAAATTCGGTAGACAGGAGCTCTAATACCTTCCTTCTGGCCAGTGGTTAAGGCACTTGCCTCCAGTGTCTAAGGCCCTGGGTTCAATTCTCCAGTATCCACATAAGCCATACCCACAAGGTGGTTGCTCTGGTGTGCTCTGTTCTCTCTCTCTCTCTCTCTCTCTCTCTCTCTCTCTCTCTCTCTCTCTCTATCTCTCTCTCTGCTTGAAAATGAATAAATAAAATATTAAAAAAGAAGAAATTATAATAGAGAGGCATCCACTTGAATTTATTTTTAGTTCCTAAGTAAACTTTTAAATATGTATTATTAAAAGTAGAACATAATGGTTGATAACATAAAAGCCACTTGTTTCACTTCCTGTGAGACAGGCACTGTTGGGTCAGTGGCTGAAAACATGTCAAGTGTGCCTTCTCTAAATTGTACTCATGTGGCTTTAAAGTGTTTTGACTCTTTGTAAAAATAAAGAGCCTTTGAATTTATTAGAACACTTATAGCAGCCTTTACTTGAAATTGTTTTCTGACATTGTAATCACCTATAGTCTCATTATAACATAAAAAAAAATCTTACTGCTTCAGTAAAGAAATATAATATTTTCTATTTCTAGAAGTTTTCTGAGTTTCTTATATACATCATCCTTGTTCTCATATCAAAAATTTGAGTGGTGCTTTAGCACAATTAGAAATAAAGAGGTAGAGCAGTATCTGGACCTAGGCTGGCTGTTTTGTACTGTTGCCATGGTATCCTACCTGCAAGTGGGAAGTACATCTTCTCTCTATCACTCCAGCACTATTTTTCTCATCATACAAATCAAATAAGATCCTAGAAAGTGCTTCTGCATTTTCATGCCATGTTTTCTAAATTATAACCAAGTACTTTCAGTGTGGTCACATGCTGAAGCTGGAATTCCAGAGCCACTTCTTGCTGTTGCTGAGAGTCAAAATCTGTGCCTGCCCACCTTGACCACATCTGTTATAAACGGCCAGGCTCTTATAGTCCGAACCTTTCCCATCAATAGAAAAATAGCACTCTGAGGCCTCCTGGAGTTTTTCTCTATCAGCCTTTCATTCCAGCTAATAGAAAGAAAATCTTATGTAGGAAACATAATGTGGTTCCCAGAAGCCAGATAAGTTCTATGTCTGCTATGTAATTCTCATATCCTCAAGTCAATGATTTTTTTCCCTAAATAATGGAAAATGATGGTTCAAAGTAGTCCTCACTATCCAGGATTTAGGGTAATTATGCTTCAGGTAGACTGACATGCTGCCAAAACTCTCCAAAGCTTTTTGTTATGCTTCAGTGTTTATACCTGATTGTGTTGAGAGAGAGAGAGAGAGAGAGAGAGAGAGAGAGAGAGAGAGAGAGAGAGAGAGAGAGAATATTCTAAGTATGGCCAGGCGTGATGGCACACCCTTTGGTCCTAGCACAGGCATGGTGGCACGCGCCTTTGATCCCAGGAGGCAGGGGTGATGGCTGATAAGCCTTGATCCTGTTTGTTAAAGCTGCTATGCTTTTTTCCTGCTTGCTGAGTTTCCTTTTGAGAGAAATAGGCTGAACAATGCAGCCTCGGGTTATAAAAGGGTTTTGGGTGCTGGAATAAAATTTGAGATTTGCCCAACATATCTCCTAGTTGCATGTGTCTGTCTGACCGTCACCTCACCTCTCCCCGATAGAGTCCTTTCTCCTGCTGGCCTGCGAGACTTGGGCTACCTGCAGGGGCCAGTGGTTTGGGAATCCCCAACATAAGTATGCACTTCTGTCTCCTGGAAAATGACCTTTAAAATCTAGAGCATCTCTGTAGCTCCTGTTATTATCCTAAAAACCTATGCAACTACTCTTGAGTATGTTTTCACTTCATAGCTATGTGAATGTTGAAAAGTCTAGTGATGGATTCCAATTAACTTCATGGATAATATTTGGAAAAATCATTCAACTAGAAAAAAGGAATATGTGGTGGGACATAAGGTTTAAGTGGTAGAAAGATGCTGAAAACACCTGCTACCTCAGGAATACTAACACTGAAGACTCAGCCCTTCTAGCAATCTGCACTTCAATAATCAAAATTTAGAATTTTTTTAAACAACTGTGGGTAGTTAATGCATAGGGCATTCAGCTCAACCACTCATGGCCTTGTGTGGTCTCTGTCATTGTCCTGCCTGGAGATGGCAAAGCAAACCCTGAAGTCAAATTGAAACAGTTCACTTTAACTGAATTACAAGGTTGTATCAGCTAGGAATCCTCTGAGTTTGAAGGAACAAAACCTACTAAACAAGCTTAAATAATGGAACTTTGTTCTCTGACCAAAAATTATTAAATAAAAAGGAATAAAGAAAAATTCCTGTGTTGCTGCAGGTGCTCGAGCTATCATTGAGGACAGAGTCTCTTTTATTTGCTATCTGTCTTTTCATTCATTTTCAGCATGCTGGATTAGCTTGAGACTTGTAACTCATAGCTAAAGAGTTGCTCTTTCACTTCCAAGAACCACAAGTGTCAATATAAATAGCATCTACCCAAGATTATTACAGCAGATGAAAATCTTTCCCATAAATTGATCACAAACCCAACTCACTGCAGTGAGCTGAGATACCTGTCCATAACTGATGCAGGATGTTGTGGTTCAGTTGGTTCCCCTAGGACTGTGAATCCAACCTTTGGTTCTTTTTAATTTCAACATAGATTTGAAAAAAGGTTAAGTTATGAATTATTAAATTTATTTAGGGGAAAAGCATGAATTATAAGGTTTACTCAAGGGGCTAATTAAGACCCAGGAAGAAGGTCAGTTGAAAGATTCAAGATAGAGGATAATTCTCCCCCTTGCCATCTGGAATGGGAGAGTGGAGACAGAGAGAATTCCATCTCAGAGAAATCTCTAAAGATCAAAGGTCTCTGGAGGAGGCACATACACCCATGCCTTGAAGGTAAAGCATAAACCAAAAGATCCCCTTCACATAAAAGACTAGACAGGATTAAGGAATAGCGAAGGACCCAGAGATCAAGAAAAAACATGCATGTAACAAAGTAAGAAAGCACCCCAAAGCAAGATGCATGAAGAAGGCAAGTGGGAAAATACTCAGGCTGAAGGAAATACTCCAGCCTGGCTGGCAATGGAAAGACAGACTTGTACACCAGTGTTCAGGTAAAATCACTGGAAGAAAATGGGGGCTCACACACATGGTTAGCCTCCTTCAATGGATTAGACATCTAGTTAGGGTGATCCTTGTGATCAAATTTAGGTATTTAAGGAACGACCTGAAAGGTTTGTGGACTCAGCGGGCTGATGCAGCGACTCCAGCATCACCCCCCACAGATGTGCTTGAGTAGGGGCACTGCTGCTTAGAAATAGTAGTCATCTTGGATGAAACTGAATCAAATGCCAAGTTCCAGTTTTGTCAGGACATGCAGATTGGCATCTCCTTGTTTTCTCTTTGATCTTCTGTCCCTGACTAACTTTCGGTTCCTATGATTTGCCTTCCACATGTGGATAAACGCGCCTTCTCCAGAGTCTTTACTCCGGTTTCTCCTTAACATTACCTAGTAAAAGCAGGTAAATGAACAACCAACATTTTAGTATACAGCTAACAGGTTCTCAAAATGTAGAAAGAAGTGTTGTCTTGCTTCTGGTTCATATTTTACTTAACTCTGTTTTCCCCCTATGTATTATATTACAAGGAAATTAACTTCATTGTGTCTATTCCAGGGCAACAGGTCATATTATCTTTATTTTTAATATATACTTTTCCACGGACTACAGCAGTAGATTATGATAGCATACATCTTGTGAAACTTGAAGTATTACACCATTTACCTGAGAACTTTAAGCTATCTCCAAAATTTCTTCTAATTTTTTTTTTAATTTATAAATTTTGATTTTTCAAATTTATATCAGTATCTGCTATTGTTAGTGTGAGTACATATAATTTCCAATGATTATAAGTTGGCCTAAATGGAATATTACAAACTAACCTGGAGGATGATATTGATCTATATTCAGATGTTGTGTACATGCCTCTCCCTCTTAGTTTGTATTCAGATATTCACACCAGGAGGCAAGAATCTAATTGATTGTTCTGAAGACAGAGTGAACACCACATCAAAAATAATTGGAAATTTGGGACACAGCTTTGTATAATGCATTTTCCCTAGTTAGAATTTCTTTTGATTTTATATAGCAAAAATTGTGAAAATTATTAAACTGGTAAGTTATTATTATTCACATCTGAAACTTCCAGCTACTAGGAGCTGGATTATGGCTTAATATAAATCAAACTGTTCAAAACATACATTTATAAGACAGGTAAGTTCAAATGCTGTCTTACCTCCTCTGAGCAGGCTTAACCTCTAGTTCAAATTTTCTAAGTTTCATTTCTAAAATACCTATCATAATTCAAAGTAAGTTTGTGAAATTTATATTCGATAACATATATGAAAGTATGTACTGAAGGTAAGGTTTTGGTAAATGTTTTAATGTTTATTGTTTGACAATGGTTAGCCTATTTATGTCTCATAAAAGATGAAAGAAAATAACAGTTCATAATTTTTTCATTCATATATAATTGTTTTGAATTCAAATGAGGATGTTGGTGATTTTCAAGATCTCTTAACTTAATTATCTGATCCTGTGTCCATGTTTTTAGAGACTGAGCAACAACAATGCTTCTCTATCCATTACTTTCTCATTACTTGGACAAAACACCAAAACAGAATCAGCTCATGGAAAAAAGTTTTTTTTTTTCCTTTTTGCTTACAATTTTGTGAGGAAATTTCATCATGTTAGGAAAGTATGACATGAGCAGACAGCTGGGTATCACATTCCCACAGTAGCAGGGAGGAAGGATAGGGAATGAGCTAAATTTGGAAAGCAAGGCTGGGTTACAATACCCCAAAGCCCACCCCCAGGAAATTTTCACTTCCCAAAGGCTCCCTGCCTGGTAATTACTCATCAGGCTTAACCACAAGTACATGAGGTTGTGATGGACAATTTACACTTAAACCACCACACATTCCCAGCAGACACTCAGATAGTTCTCCCCTGTACAAGGTCCTCCTTCTCTTTATCCTGGCCTGCTTTTTCCTTCAACTGAAAATTTACTAATATCTACTCTTGTGATGCTATTCCTTGAGCACTGAATCACCTATCCTTTTACCTACCTCTAAAATAATTCCTCCATCTCACATTGCAACCGAGATAATATTTGCTTTATAAAGCCTTGCCTCAATATGATACTAGTCCCAAATAAAATCTATTTTATAAAAAATAAAACACTGTTTTTCTATCTTTTCAACTGACCACCTCTTTTGATCACACCAAGCAGCACCTCTGGCTGCCTCCACTCACCAGCGTCCCTATACCAGCCAACTCCAGCCTGTTTTGTGGAACCCAATGGCTCATATCCCCTTCCTGACACTGCTGGCATCCCCAGCTGGGGATCACAAAATAATCTGGCAACCACCTACCAGGGGTTACTAGTAAATCCTCTACAACATGCTCAGCTGGGGACAGTGGGGAAGTAGGGGTAAGTACTATGGTCCTAGAGTACCACAGGCAAAGCATATGGCCGTGGTCTTGGGCTGAAGATATTATAGACCTTTAACCCCAGCTCTCCTTTTAGTTAACAACCCAGGGCTGGTGGTGTACTAGCAACCTCCTCAACCACCATCCCACTCCATTACTGTTTATCCCAAACTAGAAAACTCACAGAAGATCCAATGAGGGCAAATAGTGTTTCCTTCTTAGATAAACAAGATGTTTACCTGGAGATGGATAAACTGAACTCAAAAGAAAAAAATATACTAAGACAACAATTTGACAGATCTCCACCAAGTTAGTCTAGTCTCACAACGGAAGTCTCCAGTGAAAACATATAGAGGAGACAACAGAAATTGTATCCTGAAATTAAAGCACAATATGCATATGTAACCTGTCCAAACAAATGGCTGAACTGGAGGAAAATTATCAAAAAATTGCAAAACAAAACAGAGTGAAATCATCTCTTATAGCACACAGTTTTTGTCACTAGACTTAACTTAATTGAAGAAATCCAGAGGCCTCAAAAAAGAGAGATAAATGAATTGAAAGTCAACAATTATAGTATCTCAATAACTAACTGAAGACATCTGAAGACATGATTAAAGGCAATTTTCATGTATACATACATATGTGTGTGTGTGTGTGTGACTGTGATGTCTCCTTCATCTGTTGCTTCTAAACTGGAAAGGATTGAATTTCAAGCATAATTGACAATAAACTCATGGGCACATATAAAAAGCATGAAAAGGTTGGGGGGAGGAGAATGGGAGGTTGAGGTGATATGTATATATATATATATATATATATATACACACACACACACACACACACACACACACACACACACACACACACAGAACCAAATTCCAAATGAATTGGTGCTATAGAAAAACCTTCCTCCTGGATAGAAGACTAAAAGATATTACTCTCAGGCAGAAGAGATGGCTTAGCGGTTAAGGCGTTTGCCTGCAATGCAGAAGGACCAGAGTTTAATTCCCCAATGCCTATATAAAGCCAGATGCACAAGAGGGTGTCTGGAGTTCGTTTGCAGTGGCTGGAGGCCCTGGTGTGGCCCATTCTCTCTCTCTTTCTCTCAAATAAATAAATAAAATATTTTTTAAAAAGATATTACTCTCAATAGGAGTATGTGTGATGGTCTAGTAAGAAGGTAACAGGATAGGCTAGGATGAATCCAAACCCTAAAATATTTGGCTCTGGCTTGTAACTACCAGTATCAGACATTGGTTGCAACCCATGCTGAGCTGTTGATTTGAGAGACATATGAGTTCCTTAGAACAACACAGTCTTCTATCAAAGCACTTGGTTACCCAACTTAGGTAAAAGCTAAGAACTTATTTCTTAAGACAACACATGCTAACAATACAGAGTATTGAGTGTTCTGGCTAAACCTTGAAGGAAGTCAGTTCCCTGATGGTTAGCTGGTACAGTGCTAAAAAGTGTTACACACGCTGCTAGGGGGAATGATGAACAATATTGTGAGGAGGCAGAGGACACTGTTATGCTATAGCAACCAGTCTCACAAGATAACACAACTGTACAATAGAGGCACACAACCTGGTTGGGTAACCTATGGCTCTGAGGCTAAGAGATTTGCTCAGTGGAAAGAAACCCATAGCTGAAACAGGGCACCAAGTCAGAATCTTATGGAGACTGTGATTATAGGCTGCAATGAGAATTTCCACTAGTCTTTGGCCAAAAACGAGTCTATGCCCAACAAAATCTCTCTAAATTAACCAATCCTGAACATTTTGTTTCTTTTTCAGAAAGCAGTGAGAACAGAGGACAATCAAAATCTACCAACAAGACAAGAATAAATAGCTTACTTCCTGACAGCAGGGAGTAACATCACAATCAGCTAGGTGCCACCTGAAACCTTAGAGAAATTGACTTGATGAACAAGAGTACTGCTTACAAGGTGAGTCTGATATTCTGCACCAGGGTGACTGAAGGCAGACAGTGTGGATACTCAGAACACACCAAAGTAAAAATGCAGAAGCTGCTGAGAGCTGAACACTAAAGTAGACATAAAAAGAAATCCACCAATGCTCAAAGAATTTTGAAGAGATGGTGGAAAAACTGTAAGAGACACAAGGTAGGAGCCAATATCCAGAGACATTGCCCCCCCCCCGCCTCAATGACTGACAACTCACAACTCATACCACAATCCCATGGTAAATAACAGCAATCCCATTAAGGAGGGCCCTATATGGAATAGGGGCAGTGAGGATGGAAATGATGATACCAAACATGATGTATCCATACCAAGTTTCTACTGAATAAAAATAATTCAATTCCACCAAAAAGCCACCCGATGATGGCTGATGTCGCAACAAGAGATGAACCACCCCTGGTCTATCATGTAGGCCCCAAATGAAACCTATGAGAAAGTGGTGGGATAAACAAGAGACCTATCATCACATCAAGCCACAGAACCCAAGATATATTGAGACAGACACCAACAACATCCAACACAAGCCAGAGCAGATGTCCAGAGTCACTTAAGATCTCAACAATAAAGCAAACTTAAGACTCACCCACCACATTGTTCCTCATGATCCTCTGACCAGGTAAGGGAGCTTTACCTTGGCTCCCCACCAGCCCATTCACCCACACGACCCTGCCCAATGACCCCAGGTTCCCAGCCAGGTAAGCCATGACTTTTATCCAGACCAGCCTGCACACTCAGGACCCCACCCATAAATTCCCTGATCCCAGGTGAGGCCAGACTGGACACCTGCACCTTGGCCTCCAGCCAGCCCTTGTGCCCAGAGACTTTGCCCTTTGATCCCTGACGCCAGGTAATGTCAAGGTAGAGAGCTGTGACTTGGTTCCCCACCAGCCAGTGAGTCTTATCACCCCTCCAACTGATCAGGACTTCTGGAGGGTCAAGTCCCCAGTCTGCTCCTATTGATGCTTAAGGTTTGAACATCCCCCACACTGCCCGACATGAGAGGAAATGAGCATGTTCTGAACGCTGACCAATCCTCACCACAAACTCAGATGAGGTCCCTGCTTCTGCTGAAGGCAGGTGGAAAAGCAATCTCTCATCTGAACATGGCCAGATAGCAATTCAAATAAGACACTTAGGAACAGTGCCCCATACCAAGTTTGACTAGGTCCCCTTTGGAAGTCTGCAATGAAAATATCCTAGACAAAGGCAGAGATGCAAGCCCAGGAAGAGATGAAAACATGTTCAGGACATCTCTGCATGGAGTCTATATCCAGATTATTAATGGAAATGGAAGCAAAAATTGATAATGTAAGTGGAAATGTGCAGAATCAGCATGAATGCTTTGCTACTAAGCCTAACACAATGGAGGAAAAACAGATGGACTTTGGTAGAACAGTAGAGAAGATAAAGGCAAATCAGAAATCAGAGGAGCTCAAGAATCAGCTGGCTAAATTAAATGAAAACATCAAATACAAGAATGAGTACTTGGAAGCATTAACTAAGACAACATTTAAAATGAAGATACAACTCAACAAAGATGGAATCAATACAAAAAGCTCTATTGGAAAACCAAAATCAAATGGAGATATTCAGAACATCCCTAAAATCCATGACTACCAGAGTTAATAACCTGTAAGTTAGAACCTCAGACATGGAATACAAAGCAGAAGAAAGAGATAGGGATAAAAAAAACATGGATAAATTCAAAAAAGTATGTGAACAAAATATGAGGGAACTATGTCACACCCTTAAGAGACCTATCCTCTGGATCATGGGAATACCAGAGGTGGAAGAAATCCAGGCCAAAGGCATTGATAACATATTCAAAAAAATTAGTGAAGAATATTTCCACTTTCTAGCAAAAGAGAATCCCATCCAGATACAGGAAGTGCACATAACACCTAATCAGGAAGAAAGGAAGAAGAAACTCCCCAAGACACATGTTAGTAAAAACCCTGAACTTTGAAAGCAAGAAGAGTGTTCTAAAAGCAGCATGAGCAAAACAACAAATCGCATATAAAAGCATACTATCAGAGGTACACCAGACTTCTCTAAGGAAACCCTGAAAGCTAGAAGGGCTTGGAATGGCGTACGCCAAAGCCTAAGTCACTTTGGCTTTGAATCCAAACTGTTGCACCCTGCAAAAGTATTCCTCATAATACATGGAGAAAGGAACATATTTCAAGACAAAAGCCAGCTCTACAATTATATGTACACTAAACCTAACCTATAGAGAATTCTCCATGAAATATTCCACCCAGAAGAGCCAAGCAACCAATCCCAAGAACCCTCCAGAAGTTGTGTACAATACTCAAGCC
Organism: Zapus hudsonius; assembly: GCA_004024765.1. Taxonomy (NCBI): domain Eukaryota; kingdom Metazoa; phylum Chordata; class Mammalia; order Rodentia; family Dipodidae; genus Zapus; species Zapus hudsonius. Next base: position 6,331 of record PVHP010010573.1, on the reverse strand, counting down.
CAGAGGGGACAAAATAACAAAAAAGGCAACAAATCCCATATACCCTTCACTATGGAAGGGATTGAGTCAAGCCTCACAGTTATAACTTTGAATATTAATGGTCTTAACTATCCCATAAAGCAACACAGGTTAGCAGGATGGATCAGAAAGATGGGTCCTTCCATCTGCTGCCTCCAAATAGCTCACCTTACCTCTAAAGACAAGAACCTCCTCAGAGTGAAAGGATGGAAAATGATCTTCCAAGCTAATGAAAATAAAAAACAAGCAGGGGTTGCTATACTAATATCTGACAAAATAGACATCAAACCAAAATCAATTAAATAGGACACTTTGTACTCCTCATGGGAACAATCCAACAAGCCAATATCACCATCATATACATATATGAACCAAATTCAGGTGCACCACATTTCATAAAACAAAAAAATGGAAAACAAAACAAAAATAGTCTCCAAGTTCATCATAGTTGGAGACTTTAATACACCACTATCATCTTTAGACAAATCATCTAAATAGAATTTCAACAGGGACATAATAGAACTCAATAACATCATAAATCAACTGGACCTAATAATCGTTTACTGAACATTCCATCCCAAACCTACAGAATATACATTCTTCTTAGCAGCTCATGGAACTTTCTCCAAAACAGAGCATATATTAGGACATAAAATATGCCTCAACAAATTCAAGTTTTCCCTGAAAACTATATGCAATAAGTTATTAAAAGTGTTATCCATCTTGACCAGGTAGGCTTCATCCCAGGTATGCAAGGTTGGTTCAACATACGGAAATCAATCAACATAATCCAATACATTAATAAAGTTAACCACAAATCCACATGGTCATCTCAATTGATGCAGAATGCATACTTTAACAACCACTTTGGAAAGCAGTGTGGAGGCTCCTAAAAAGGATGGATATAGAGCTCCCGGAAGACCCACTTATTCCTCTACTAGGCATCTACCCCCAAGTTTCCTTACCAAAGCACAGAGATATTTGCTCAACCATGTTTTTAGCAGTTCAATTCATAATAGCAAAAAATTTGGAGTCAACCCAAATGCCCATCACTGGAAGCATGGATATCAATGTTGTGGTACATATATCCTATGGAATTTTACACAGCTGAAAGATAAATTGACATAATGAAATTTAATGTAAAATTGATGTACTTGGAGCAGTTCATTCTTAGCAACCACAAACAAGAGCAGAGATGCAAGCGCCACTTATTCTGTCATATGTGGTTGCTAACTAGGTTAAACCTGAACATTAAGAAAGTATCTCAGTGAACAGACAGACTTTAAAAGGGATGTGAAGAATTGAGGGGGGAGAGGAATGAGAGGATGGGGGACTCATACAATAAACTAAACTAATAAAGAAGCTGGATAATACCATTAAAGTGAAAGAACCATTTAAAAGAAAATAAACATGTTCACATAATTTATCTATTCATTAAAATTTATTTTAAAAATATTTTTATTTATTTGCAAGCAGAGAAAGAGAGAGAGAGAGAGAGAGAGAGAGAGAGAGAGAGAGAGAGAGAGAGAGAGAGAGAGAGAGAGAGAGAGAGAGAGAGAGAGAGAGGAGGCGGGGTAAACAGAGAGAATGGGAGCTCCAGGGCATCCAGCCACTGCAAACAAACTATGTATGTGCTACCTTCTGCATCTGGATTTACGTGAATACAGGGGAATTGAACCCAGTTTGTTAGGTTTTGCAGGTAAGCACCTTAACCGCTTAGCATCTCTCCAGCCCTAAAATTTATTTTTAACTGACACATTAAAACATAAAAATATAACATATTTATAGATACCATATAATGTTTTAATACAGGTATTGTTTAAACCAGGTTTGATACATATGTCTCCACATTGATAATTTATTTTTAGTTAAACTATTCAAAACTATATCTTTCAGCTTTTTGAAATGCATAACACATTACTTTAATAGCTATAGTTTGATTTAAAATAGCATATCAGACCTTCTTATCAATTTTAACTTATGATCATTAATCAACCTTTCCCCATTCCTACAATTCTCTTGCCTGTGATAACTACCATTTTATGTTCTTTCTCACTGAGATCAACTTTATAAACATTTTAGAATCGTAATATGATTAATATGATTGAGGCCATGTGGTATGTGGTACCTATCTTTCTATGCCTGGTTTATTTGTTTAATATAACTTTTAGTTCTATTTTTTTGTAGGTGACAAGGTTTCATATTTTATGGCTGAGTAGTACTGCATTTTGCATATTCACAACATTTTCTTCCATTTAGCAGTTGTACACTTATCTTACTTACATTTCTTGACTCTTGAAGATGCTACCACAGTGAACTTTAAAAAGTTGACTTCTTTCTGTTGATTTTATACTTAGTGAGAGATAAAAAGCATCTAGATTCATTCATCTGCATTGTTTGTAGAAAAGACTATCTTTTCTCCACTGTGTGACATTAGCCCTTTCGCCAAAAATAAGTTGTCTATAAATGTGCAAATTTACTCAGAGATTCTGTGTTCTGTTGATCTATGCTTGTGTTAATGCAGTTTGACCACTATATCTTTGTTTTATATTTTGAAGTCAGGTTGTGCAAATGCCTCCTGCCTTGTTCTTTACCATGTGTCATAGTCAGCCACAGGCCGCTGGGATGAATCTTCAAACCAGGCACAGTTTGGGGGACGAAAGTATTTATTGAAACTACAGATTGAGGGGAAGTTCCATAACAGTCAAAGAGGCTGGCCCTCTTTCAAAGGTCCAAGCAGAGAGAGAAACCCATCACCAACACCACACATACAATAGCAAACTGGCAGGAGGGCCCAGGAGAGAATTTCTTTCCCTTTTATATAGCCTTAGGGTGGGGTCTTGCAACCCTATCCCAGACTTAATGGCTTCCTGTGTCTCTGGAATTTCCTTCCTGCACTGCCCACTCAGGAAAGGATGTTTACTTCTAGCTTCTTTGAGCTTCTTTACATCTTGCTCCCTACTGAGAGGCTGCCTTCCTGTAACATCTTAAGAGACCTACCCAAGACAATTAAGAAGATCAAGTTGACAACAAAACCTAACCATCACATAATGGCTTTGTTTATTTAGATATTTTTTGTTTAGCATAACTTTTAATAATGCTTTTTTGTGTTCTTTGAAGAATATTCCCATTACTTCATTGACTGTGTGGGTTGACTTGGGTAGTATGAACATTTTGACATTATTATTCCCTCCAATCAATGAACGCAGGATACCTTACCACTTTTTGTGACCTTATCAATTCTCTCATCAGTGTTTTATAACTATAATTATAGAAGTCATTTATATTGTGTTCAATTTATTTTATGGGGTAACTATTATAAATGAGATTGCTTTCTTTATTTCTATTTGAGATAATTTATGAGGCATGCTATTGAAATTTGTGTATTGATTTTGTATCCTGAAAACTTACTGAATTCCTTTATTGTATTAAATATAATTTTGGTTGTCTGAGATTTTTATAGATATGAATTCATATTATCTCTTAACATTGACAATTTTGCTCCTTCACAAAATTTGGATGTCTTTTTTTTTCTTAGAGCATTAAGAGGTTTTTTTTTTGTTTGTTTGTTTCAAATACAAAACACCAAGAAAACACTGCTGTGCTTCTTGCTGGTGGTATGTCACTGTTGGGGATTTCACCACTTAGCCAGCATGATGGAGCATGATCCAGAAGCTCAGACAGTCTCAACATCACTATGTGGTAGACTCTTAAAGGACCGCTGCTGTAAATGTGTTTCAGAGAAGGCTTCAGTGTCACTGCATGCCATGCAAAAAAATGATCCTCAGAAAATTTTAGAGGAATTGAAAGAAAAATTTCAATTTAATCAAATATTTTTTTTTAAAAAGAGAAGAAAGCAGATATAACCATTTTTGATCTCTGTACAGGGTAGGACTTTCTAACTTTAACTCATATAAACATAAAGTAAATGTAAAATTTATTAGAAAACAGAAATTATACTTCTTTGAGAAAATTTGTACAAAGATGATAGAAAAATCCATGAAAATTCCTATTATTAAGAGAATTAAATCATGTAATCAAGTAATGCATAACAATATATTTGCAAAAACATAGTTATTTAATACCTTTATATATTTATGAGAAAAACCTACAGATTGTTTTGTGTGAATCCTCGCCAAAGCCTGTAACTCTAATGTAAAAAGTTTTTTTTTTTTTTTTTGGTGAGGTAATAAAGTTAAAATGAGCTCATTAAGGTGTGACCTTTTCCAATTTCACTGTATATTTATCCAGAGGAAACTTCCTGCACAGATACACACAGAAAGAGGATGCCTGTGAGCATGGAGGAAGAGATTCATCTGCAAGATATGAACTCCAAAATTTATCAGTGAAACACCAGAAGCTATGGGAGAGTATGAGGCTAACCTGCCTTTCATGTGTCTCCTGACTACCAGTGATTTCACACTCAGCATTCAGTACTGCGTCAACAGAGTTTCCTAAAGTCTCTTTGTCTAAAATATCTATTGTTTTCAAAAAATTATTGGATAGTATTAGAAAACCAATTTAGATCCCAGATTACAAATGGGTAAAGAAATAGCAGATACATTTTTAACATAATAAAATTGGTTAATAAGTGTCTTTAAATGCCTAAAATTACCTGACAATTTAAAATGCATGAACATAGTTTTATAAAGCAAATTGGCAATTAAAATGCTAATACTGAATACTTAGAGTACAATGATAGAATAGAATTTTGCAACATGAATCAAGATACGTGTTGTTCAAACATTTTAATTGCATATTTTCCATTTCTCTAAATACTCTAAGAAATGCTGCATGTGACACTTACAATAGCAAATAATTAAGAATTTTTGAATTTTCAAAAATAAGAGTTAAGTTAAAGTACCTTCATAAGATGAGTGAGATAATAGATAATTTTAAAATGTTATATTTTTAAGAAAAGACTTTTACTACCACTGGGTTAGGAAGTTACTAGGTAGGAATTACCATTAATTCATAATTTTAAATTTGTTTTGTAAAAATGTATTTAAAGAAACTTATTTTTATAAGTAAACATTTATTTTTATAGGAAAAACTAATTTTATGTGTGAAAATTCAGGGTGAATGTACATAGATTTATTTAAAGACAAAGAAGTACCAAGGTTCCGCAAAGACATACATTATAGAAGTCAGAAAGAAGCCAGCTGTGGTGGTTCACACCTCTGATCCCAGACCTTGGGAGGCTGAGATAGCAGAATTATAAGTTCAAAGATAGCTCTGTAGCAAAACCTCATTTCAGACCAAAAATAAATAAATAAATAAGTAAAAGAAAAAAATCTATTGGAAAAGTTTGTTTCCCAGAGCTGCTGTAAGGAAATGCCGTAAACTAAGCAATTTCAGACAATAAAGATTGTTTTCTCTTAGGTTCAAAGACCAGAATTCTGAAGACAGGGCTATACAAGGGCCATGCTCTCTCTGAGCCTCTCCTGATTGCTGGCTTTCACTAAGTTGTAGGTCTGCCCAGTTCCAGTGTCTCATGCTCACAAGGCCTTTTATCCTATGTCTTTGTCATTCCTCTTCCTATAAGGAGGCCATTTAATAGATTTAGTGCCTACTCTAAACCTAAGATGATTCACTCTTTATGATGCTTCACTAATTAACATCTGTAAAAACCTTACTTCCAAGAGGTGACATTCTGAGGTTACTAAAGAACATTAACTTTGGAAGACAACATTCAACTCATTAGAGAAAGGAAAATAGAACAAGCAAAAAATGTAATGAAAAAATAAAATTTGTGAGGTAAGTATATTTTGGAGAGTCACTGTATGAATTTAAAGTAGCAGTTTTTATACCATTACAGAGTAGTTTTACATAGATAAGACTATGAGTTTTCTACAAACCAAATAAGCACATGTCAAGTATCTTATTCAGCTCATCATTGAAGGAGTAAGGCTATGATAAAACCTGGCTCAAAGATGTCTCCAAACTTGCCACTGCCTTCTGTCTGTCTTGGTCATGACAGGGGCCATGTCCAACCACTTTGAAATTTTCAACACTAACTCACAGGAGTCAGAGCTGGGGGATGGATTTGCTTGTGAGCAGTATGACCTTGGAAAAGCCACGTGGCCCTTTACAGCCTGCAAACAAGGGATTTAACCTTGGAGATGAAGAGCTGAATATTTTCAGTTACTAAACACATTATGCAGGAGCCTGAGTTAGCAAATAGACTGTGAGCCAAATTCGGCTGTGTGGCTTCAACAATAATTTGATTGTAAAAAGCATGTTTGCCCGCACACATGCATGAGCGCGCACACACACACACACACACACACACACACACACACACACACACACA
>PVHP010010572.1:0-47301 GCA_004024765.1 Zapus hudsonius | reverse complement strand
AAAAGGGGGGGGGGTGGAGGGGAGTGGATAGGGTGGTACATGCCTATAATCCCAGCACTTGGGAAGAGGCAGGAGGATCAGGAGTTTAAGGCCATCCTCAGCTACATAGGAAGTTCCAGGCTAATCTGGGTTACATGAGATCCTGTTTCAAAAAACAAAACAATAATACAAAGAACCCTGTGGATGGCAGCACGCAAAGTCAGTATGTTTATTCCACACCGTTACTGCCTAGGATTCAAACAAGGGATTGGGAAGCTTTTTACATAAGGGTCCAAATGGGAAATATTTTAGAGCTTGAGGGCCATATTCAACTCGGCTCTTGAGAACGAAAGTAGGTGTAGACAATATGTTTAGGCTTGATCATGGCTGTGTGCCAATAAAACTTTATTTATAAAACCAGTCTGGTGGTGTTTGGCTGGTTGGTGTGATGCTTCCTATTGATCATCACTTTGACAGGACAAAGAAGCCCCTAGGAAAGAAGCCTCGGGCATGCCTGTAAGGGATTATCTTCATTAGACTTTGAGGTGGAGAGACCCACCACCTTAACTGTGGGTGCTTCCATTCCATGGGCTGGGGGCCTGCATCGCAGCATGCCCGCATTCATCAATCTCTGCTTCCTCATTGTGGACTGAAGATGACCAGCTGTTTCCAGCTTCTGCCATCATATGCCTTTCCTGTCATAAGGAGCCTTGAACTGTAAATTGAAAAGACTCATTCTGGTTAGGTATTTTGTCAGAGCAATAAGAAAGTTGGTTTGGGGGACAGCTGACTTTTAAACTTCCTATCCAGAATGACCCCAGTGATGTCTCCAGGAACTTTGCAGAGATACTGCTCCTACACACCCACGCATACCACAGGGAAGCATGATTTACCAATGTAGTGTGTGAAAGTCCAGGCCTGTGTCTTTGGTGAGAGAGAAGAATCTGCTGTGCTCAGCAAGATCTGTGGACTTTTCTCACCAGAAATGGACACATATATAAAGTGACAATGCTCAGACTTGCCCTAGAAACCAGCCAGGATGGGTTCCTTAACTCCCTGGGGGAAAGATCCAAAAAGGACAAATGACTTGCCAGGGCCCCACCTGGAGCTAGGAGTCTATTTTGCTTTGACAGATGATCATCGGTAACCTCTGCACCATCTGGACACCCTATTTGGAGGGATGGGGAAGAGGAGCAGAGCCTTGCTATGTAGCCCAGACTGTCCTTTTCCTTCTCCTCCCTTCCCCTTTTCCTCTCTCTCCCTCTCTCCATCCCTCCCCCCATTGAATTTAATTAGGATTGTTTATGTAAGCATGGATGGGATTTTTTTTTGATTGCATGGACAACTTACTAGTGGCTAAACCACTGAAGAAAATGTCTCTCCCTTTCCCAGCAACCATTAACTGCCAATAATCCCCAGGAAGAGGTGGCGTCTCATGATTTACTCTACCATCCATGATGCCATGTTGATGGACCCAATGACTTGAGCAGTTAACTACCCCTGCTGTGGGTTCAAGAAGCAACGGCCATGGCATGCATGCTCAAAAGACAATGCTGTACAGCACTCCTCCTCATTCTTTCTTCTGCAATGGTCCCGAGCTTTGGAGAGGGTTCCCGAGCACTCAACAGTCACTTTTTCTCAAGCCTCGAACTCTCAATCCTCCTGCCTCTGCCCACCAAGCCTCAGGATTACAGGTGTGCACCATTACACCTGACTTGAACACCAGTTTACTAAACACTGAAATCCTTTAAAAGCAGAATGTCTTACTAACAATGGCTAGAATAAGAATTTGCCGGCTCAGCCATTGGGCAGAAGCGATTTTTCAGAAGAAACACACACAGCTGTACTTTTTCTAGATTCCCTATCCCACCCTCTCCCTCTGACTCGGCTTGCCTGGTTCTAACCTGCCTACCTCTGGGACCCACCACAGACTGACTGACTAGCAAGAACATCAGGGCTGGGCTTTCTCCTAGTTTTGTTCTTTTGCTAATCCCCACGGGGCTCTAGGTCTCTGCTGACTTCTGCTTTCATTAATTGCTAATTTGCTTAAACATCTGGACAAATTTTAGAAATAATCTCAACAGGAGGGCATATGGTAACGTCTCTTAGATGCTGAGAGCTTCCACATGCTTTGTCCCAAATCCCTCACCCCGAAATTGCTGGATGGTCAATGCCAATAAAGAGAAGTTAGAGTATGACTTTGACCTCTGTTTCTTTCGGCTGTTTTTCATTTTTCTTTTATAGTGCTGAGGATGGAGCCCATGGTCTCATACATGCTAAGCAAGTGCCCTACCATTAGACTACATTCCCAACCCTCGGAGCTCTTTAAATTTATATGTTCCAAAGGAGACAGCCTTCCTCCATCCCACTCTCTCTATAAACAGCTCTGCTTTCTCATTGGCTGTCAAGACTCCCACCTCTATTACAAGGATCCTCCGCACCTCAAGTTCAGATGGAGTCCCTAAACTTCCTTTCCTGTTCTGATAGCTCCTCTCCATTCCTCCCTCCTTACTTCAGGCATTCATTCTCTTCACTGTTATTTATACTGTTCATACCTGATGGTTTTCCTGGATGGTGTCTAACCCTCTTCAATGCGTTTTCCAAATTCTAGTCAAAGTAGTTTTTCTGGGCCTGAAGAAATGGCTTAGCGGTTAAGGCGTTTGCCTATAATGCAGAAGGACCTGAGTTCGATTCCCCAGTGCCCATATAAAGCCAGATGCACTTAGAGGGCACATTCATCTGGAGTTCACTTGCAGTGGATGGACCCTGGCACGCCCATTCTCTCTCTCTTTCTCTCTCTCTCTCTCTCTCTCTCTCTCTCTCTCTCTCTCTCTCCTCTCAAATAAATAAATAAAATCTTAAAAAAGTAGTTTTTCTAAAACATGTATCTGATCATATTTCCTTGCTTGAAATTTCATGCAGGCCTCCCAAAGCTTTTAGCCTTGCTACCATGATACCCAAACCCATGGCTTGTAATTGTTTCTACCTTACCACCTCCAATGGCAAGGACACATACCTTTTATGAAGCACCCTGTTTGTGCTCTGTCCTCTCTCATGGAGGCACTGTGTGCATGCCATGCTGTGCCCACTCCACTGCTGTCTGACTTGTTTCCCAAGCCACAGTTTCTCCGGGAAGCCCCCCTAGTGCAGGGCTGGTGCTTAATAAAATTCTGTTGAATATTTGAGTGAACAGAACAAGATGGCAGATATGTTCTAGCCAATGTATCGCTTTTCCTCTAGAAACAGCGTGTCTGCAGAGGGAAGGGAAAGAAGGCAGGCTGGTAATGAGCACTCTGGCTGGAGATGATGTCAAAGTGGCACCATTTTGCGAACCTTTGTTATCAGTGTCATTTCCTCCAAAACAGAGAGAGAATCCTAGAGAATAGCTTCTCCATAGAGAACTGGCAGTTTGGAAGAGAAGTTTCAAATGACAACAGATACCGCAACAAGATTGGTCCATTGACCTGAGTGACCAGAAAAACAGGTTTTACAACAAAGAGGTGAAGAACTGGACCAAAGAGCCTTCCTCTGGACGGTTCTGCCCTAGCTCTTGGTGGTGGAGCTGATCATGTGACAAAACTCTCCATCTGTCCTTCACCTTGAGAACAGTACAGGGGTTCTCTACTCACTCCCCTACCCCCACCACCAGAGTCAGACGGCTCTTGGACAGACGTCCCCGTCATCAACACCTTTCTGCTGCCATCACCTGCTGCTCAGAAGGCACTTGACAATGAAGTTTCTGGAAGGAAGGAAGAGCTGCTGGTTAGGCTGCCTTATAATCCAGCACCATCACACCAGATATTGTGATCCACTTCAGGGGTGCTCCCTGTCTGGAGAGCCCATCGCTGGCAGCTCACTAGGGCACATCCCCTTCCAAGGTTAGAGATGAGTCCCAGGGGAAGCAGGATTCTCAGTCAAGGCTGCATCACCCAACAGGAGCTACTTAGAAGGAAGGGGGATTCTCAGCTTGTCTGGTTCCCAGTGTGAGCTGTAGTCTGGAGCAGTGATGTCATCATGTGGTGAAGGAAGTCTTTACTTCCTGTTACCAAGGTAGCTGAATGTTTAACTGCCCTGCCATTCTGAAAACACCAATGAAGCAAAGAGAACTGGCCTAGAGGCAAAGACTTCAAAAGTAAGCCAAGCCTCTGTTTTATAATATTTGTTAAAGACTCAAAGACCAGCTGCATCAAATACAGCTGCCTGACTTTGTTTGAAGCATCTTGACAAATTCAGAGACAGGAGAGGTGGAACCAAAAAGGACCCAAAGGGACCAGCCTTTGCTGCCACCAGCCTGAGCCTGAACACCATCTGTTTCGTAAGGCCTTCCAAAGCCACTTTGCCCACCAACACCTGAAGCAGTTCATTAAAACGGCACTAGACAAAAGCTCTAGTTCTTATCCCTGCTCAGGCTTCCTGAACCCAAATGACCAGTGTGGAATTTTTTAATAACAAAAGGAATTTTGAATACCATGCTGTGGCTAGCATAACTTTGCTTGGTCTTCATGTGCCTTAATCTGATGTTTAGAGACTAGGGATGGGTCCGCTTTCTTGGGCTGATAGGACTTTCCCTGACCTTCAAACAAACGGGTAAATCACAGTGTGAATGGGGAGTAGGACTATGACACACCTGTGGGTCAGAATAAAAATGTGAGACATTATACTTTAGGTCTCCTTTTCAAATATGATGAGCAATTCTATCATGAGTTTAATTATAGTAGTTGGAATGTCTTCTAAAGACTTACTGTCTTTATTTAAATCTATCTTTTCAGTACGAGGAACTGAACCCAGGGTCTTGTACATGATAGGAGGTACTTTACCCCTGAACTACCTGCTACTTCCCTCTCTCCAACCCCAATTCCCCCCTTCCACCACCCACCCTCACTTCCACACCTGCACACACACAATTTAATCTTAGGCAAGACAAGGTCTTGCTGAGTTGTCCAGGCTGGCCTTAAACTCTCTATGTAGCCTAGGCTAGTCTCAAACTTGTGCTTCTCCAGCCTTAGCCCCTTAAGTAGCTGGAATGACAAGCATGTGCCACCATGCTTGGTGGATTGTCTTTTTAATAACAAAACCAAACAAAAACCAAACCAAACCAAAACCAAGCAAAAACAAAACCTGTTTTTTTTTTTTTTTTTTTTAAAGTTTTTTGAGGTAGGGTCTCACTCTAGCCAAGGCTGACCTGGAATTCACTTATGTAGTCTCAGGGTGGCCTTGAACTCACAGTGATCCTCCTACCTCTGCCTCCCGAGTGCTGGGATTAACCACGCCTGGCCAAAACCTGTTTTTTAATGACTGGAAGATCCAAGGATTCTCCAATGCAGTACTTAGCTACTTTGAGCATAGCGACATCCTCCTGAAGTGTGATCTTCAGTAAATCTCCTGCAGCCCGTGACCACTGCTCACGCTCACTCTTCTTTCTTATGCACTCAACAACCATGGATCCCCATCCCATGGCCACAAGAGGGATGTGATCTAATGTCTCAGAAATGTATAGCTGTCACTTTCAAGTGACAGCTTAAGAAGACCTTACTCTGTCTTCTACAAAGGTTTTTCCAGCATTCACAAGACAGAGGCAGGAGGATCAGGAGCCAGAAGTCATCCTCAGCTACAGAGGGAGTTTGAGGCCAGACTGGGTTACCTGAGACTTTCTCTCCAAAAACTCAAAACTGAAACAAATAAAACAAAAGAAAACAAAATCCAAGCCATGAATATTAAATGAGCAAGTGCTGATTTTATTTTTCTCTCTAAGGAATATGCAGTTCTCCCAGGAGTCAGGGTGGGAAGGATTTTTAAACTGGGGTAGGTAAGATAAGAAAGGAGAAAAGTTATCAGAATCTCCTGGGTTGCATGGGCAGGAGAGTTTTCTCAGACTATAAATAATATTTCCAAGCTGAAGGATTTCTAACGTTCCTTCTAAATGTGAAGCCAGGGCTATCACTACACCCACCTCCTAATTTCCCCCTCTACTTGTTCCCCCATAAGGTTGGGGCCACACCTCTTCCAAGATCACAGCAGAATGATCTTTGCATGTGGCAATCTCTGAGGCTGCTCACAGACTCTGGGTTCACAGACATGCTCCCAGCTGCCAACTTTCAGCAGTAATTGGCATTTTATACGTTGAGAAGTCTTTATCAAAAATTTTACACACATATCAAATAATACATTTGTCAAGAGTAACCCTCCATAAATAACCTTTTTTCTATAAATAACCTTTCGTCTAGTTTATATGAACTCTGGTTGCTAAGCAAATTTATAGGACTTAATTGGAAAAATTGAAAGTTGAAGGGTTCAACTTTGCAAATATTCTATGTGTGTTGATAAAAAACAGACATCCCAGGTAGATTCTTAAAAATAATAAAGTTCACATACTTTGTTACTTGCATGACATCATATTAGCAATCGTTTGCAAACTCTAGTAACACTATGGGAGTAAGATTAGGGGCTCCTCTGAGTTGTCCCAGCTTGGTCTTAACTGACACCCCCCCCCACTAGGGGCTGTTTGCTCTCAATTCTCTGCAAACCTACCTGAAAATGAATGAAGGGAAATACAAGAATTGTGAGACAGGAAAGTGAGGCGGGGCTAGAGCATGTCTAAAGAAATCACTGGGTGACCCTGCAGGGGTGGGAGGGTGCCGAGTTCTGCTTCTCCCCTAAATGATGCCAGCAGCTGCAGCATGTGACTTGTGGTAACCCTCCTAGGATCTCACAGGGGTTCAAAGTCGTGCTGGCAGCTGGCTCCTGTCGCACCACTTGGTCATGATTGAAGCTCTTGCTCCTTTTATAGAGTTGTTCTCTCCTAATAAAACACTAAATGCTGGGGACCACTAGATACAAGCCTCCATCCCCCCTTCCTCCTCACCCTCGCCCTATATGCCCAACATTGGCTCTCACAATGGTCCCCTGTGTAAATGCTGTCAGTGACATGCAGGCTTGCAAGTGTGCACACACAATGTACCTGCAAGCACCACCAAGCCCCTTGCCATTAAACCTGAACGCCACATCCATTTCCAGCTCTTTTAGAGTTGCTACTTTGAAACTGGGCAGCTGTCCTAGCGCATGAAAGCGTGCATGAAGCCCAAGCCGCCATAAGGGAAGAACCGCAATCCCGGGTGTCAGGAGGTGATACCTTCAAGCTGTCTGTCTGTCAGGATAAAAGCTGGGACCTGTCAGCTTTTGGAAGGGAAACACTGCAAAACAAGCCCCTCCTTTTTTTCCTGGCAAATCCAAACCACATTTTAAGGTGTGAACTCTTTCCAAACTTCAAAACACAGATGGAAACACCATACCAAATGCAAGATTCAGCTCAAACAGACTTCTGAGCTCATCTCGACCCTCACGGTCCTTCCCTGAGCCATCATCATCTGGGAGTCATGGAAAGCTCAACAGCCTTCCCAGAATCCAGTATGGTGATCCCTGGGCTGGGGGTGTGGTTCAGAGGTGCCCTGGATTCCATCCCCAGAACTGCATAAAAACCAGACATGATGGTATACAACTATAATCCCATCACTCAGGAGGTAGAGGGAAGGCAGGAAGATCAGAAGTTCAAGGTCATACTCAGTTACAGAGTGAGGTTGAGACCAGCAAAGCTACACAAAACTCTGTCTCAAAAAAAATTTTTTTAAACAGGGTATGGCTGCACTCACCTTTAATCCCAGCACTCCAGAGGCAGAGGTAGGAGGATCACCAAGAATTCAAGGCCACACTGAGACTACATAGTGAATTCCAGGTTAGCCTGGGCTAAAGCAAGATCCTTACACACACACACACACACACACACACACACACACACACACTGTTTTTTAAACAAATGACCCTTAAATTTAAGGTTTTATACTGACTTTAAACTTACTTTACATTTTAAACTTTTTTTTTTTTTTTTGGCTTGGAGACAGGTTCTTACTATATAGACCAGTTGACTTCAGATTTATGGCAAGCCTACTAAGTATTATGGGCATATGCGACCACCCCCAGGTTAACTTATATTTTTGTTTTTCCATTTGCCACTGCAAGTGTCTCCAGAGTGGGAGCCTGGGCCATTCCCTTGCTTATCGCTGGGAACTCGCAGAGCACTTGGTGGCCCAGTAGTTGCTGGTGAAATGTTTGCTGAATCAACAAATGAAACTCTTAAAAACAAAATGGACTTGGTTTGTGGGTACTTGGCTGAAACAGGCTAACTGACAAGTCTCTTGAAGGACACATTTGTTCCTCAGATTTTGAAGCCTTTTTTCTTGCTGGGCTTTTAATAAGGGATCTGTCCTCTTGAAACAATTTTGTAAAAGTAATTGCCTTTTGACTGTAAAGGAAAAATCAAAAGAAGCTTTAGGCTCTAATGAGTAGTAGAGAATTAAAGGCAACCAAATTCGCAGTGTCTTTTCTTTATCCTAAGATCTCTCTGAAACTATAAATTAAAATGCTGTAATTGATGACTTAATATGTTAGCTCATATTCATTTTTTAGTTATTGCTAAGCATTTTACTTAAATGGAATTTTCTATTATTAGAAAAATATTTAATTTATACATATAAATATATAATATATATATATATATATATATATATATATATATACGCATGCAGAGAGAATGGTATAATGAACCTCATACACTCATTAGCTTTAATTAGTTCATGGTCACTCTGATTTCACCTATATAATCTAGTTTTAACTTACGTTTTGTGACAATCAGACTTTGGCCTAGTGCTAGCCAATTAGTTTATAATTACTACCAACTTCTGACTTTTGAGAAACCTCCCACTTAGAAGGTGGAAGTTTTGAGCCAAAATATGACATTTGACATGGCTGCAGCTGCTTAAAATATGTCTTCATTAAAGTTAGATGAAGGAGATAAGCTTGCTCTCAGCCTCTGATGGAACAAAGTTTGCATTTTTTCTTTTAAGTATAAAAGTAGAACTCTTTCCATGACCACACTGAGCCCCCAGCTTGCTCTCCCCCTCCCTCTCTTGCTCTCTCTCTCTCTCTCTCTCTCTCTCTGTAAATATCCTAGTCCCTGAAAAAAAAAACCCCAAAAAGAGCCATGAGTGTGTTCCCAGACACATTCTGGGCCATTACCACTCACACCAGCCTCCCAGCTTCTCTGCTCACACTTTGAAGGAGCTTGAAGAGGCCAGGACACAGGGCAACATAAACTCTCCAACAAATTGATTCTAAGGAACAGACCTTTATACTTCTTTTTTTATGGCTTAAGATGGTGCAAAAATGTTACTTACTCCCTAAACAGTTATTAGTCTCTGTAATGTAACACAGCAGATACTTTCTAAATCCTTTTAGCCTTCTCCCCCTTACTGGAAAGATCATCTTTTTTTTTTTTTATTTCAAAGTGGATTTAATAAAGAAAAGGAGTGCTGTTAAAGTAATACGTGAGGCTTTGACATTAAGCAGTACAACCCTGCGGAGTCGGCAAGAACAGGGTCTCTAATCTCCAGTGATTTATAGAGGCTCTTCCTTCATCTCTGGACTTGAGGAGGGCCAAGAAGTTTAGAGACAGCCTGGCGTCCCTCATACTCCACACCACTAACTCCTGCTGGCCAGTCTGCCTGCTGAAATTTTTTTTAACCCTGGAACTGCCACTAGACACACACCCATTAAAGCCGGTTTATTTGCTTTTGGAAGACAGAGTGGTTTCATGTTGCAGTAATGCACATGGAGGTAAATGCCGATGCCTGATGTTGAGAAATTACAAGCAAAGAGCAAAAAGGAAGCAAATAGAAAAAGAAGCAAGAGAATGAAGTGGAGCTCATGACGATGTGTGGAAGAGAAGCCCCTGGCATGAGTGGGAATCCCCACCCAACTTCCCACCATTTTGAGGGAGCCAGCTGAGGCATGGTGGCACATTCTCTCCTCCCTAACACTTAGTACTTAGAGCTATAACCCAAGGTCAAGGTTAAAGTTCCAGACTGACATTAGAAGGATTAGACGCCATGAACAGTCTAAAACAAGTTGTTCTAGCTAGTAGACTAATGGGTGGGAAAGAAGGCACTTACGCTGCTGCCCAAGAGGAATGTGTGGAGCTGGGGTGTCTGGGCCTGTGATCCTTCCAGAGGGAGAGATGCTAAGAAACAGACACTGGTCATGTTAACTAGGAGACGGCTTGACAGGTTAAACACGATAAGCATGTTTCTCTTTCCACCCCAGGCTTCAACACCAGAAGCTTCTGGGCCAAGGTCTCCTTTAATAGCAAGGTACCTGCAAAACACTTCACCACCTAGGCCTCCTCAGGACTCTGGCTCACAGTGTAATGCAATCCTGTTGTAAGGATGGGCATTTGTAGCTCCCACTGGACGTCTCTGCACTGAAACTAACAGGGAACTTCTTGGCCTTCTGCTTGGTCGTATTGTGTGGTTCCTGTGAACTTGGTGAACCTTGTCTTCTTTTTTCTTTTTTTTAATACCTTGAGTGCCTTGGGCTGGGGAGATAGTTCAGAGGATAAAGGCGCTTGCTTGAAAAGCCTGCTGGCCCAGGTTCAATTCCTTAGTCCACATAAAGGCAGATGCACAAAGTGGCACACGTGTCTGAGTTCATCTGCAGGGGCAAGAGGCCCTGGTGCATAATCTCCCTCTTTACCTCCCTACCTACCTCAAATAAAGAAAGAAAATGATAGTGTCTTTCGATGGAGCCCAGGCTGGCCTTGAACTTGCCTTCCTCCTGTGTCAGTGCTCCCCATCACCCTGTGCAGGGACTGCAGGCATGCACTGCTCATTTCTCTATTAGTCAGATAGAGGGACATTCCTCTTAAACCACCAGCAAGGAAGAGCTTACTTTAGTCAAGGTCTTGGACTGAACTGTATCTCTTAAAAGATCAGAATACCACGTGTGTCCAAGACCAGGGAGCATGCCAGGCTGAGGCTAGGACAGTCTGCCGCAGAGACGGCACTGGGACAAAGCCCTTGAACTCGATAACCCTGGGCCCTCGATGCCTGGTCTACTCCTGACAAGGAGAGATACAGAGCTCTATTTTAAGAGGCTTTCTGGAATCAAGTGCACAGGTCAAGAAGACTCCCAAAGATCAATACTGCATACTTTAGGCCTGGCGGATGGCAAGTGGATGTCATGGGATTCACAACTGAGTGGCAACGGCCAATAGTAAAAGGACTTTATTTTTGCTTCCCACAGCTCACGCCTCATTTGATGAAGAGACTAGCAGAGGGAACTGAGGCAGAGACAGGCAGTGACTTGCTCAAGAGCCCACAGCCAGTTGACAAGCAAGTCGACCCCAAAGTCCAACACTGACTCACAGTCTGTCACTCCTTGACGAAGATGGCAGAGATTACAAGGTGCAGCTATGAGACCCGAGTTCAAGTCCAGATTCCTCCACTTTGGTGGGATCTTTGGCAAATCCCTCAATCTTTCTAAGCATCAGCTAACTCCTCTTAAAATCAAAAGAAATGGTCATTCTACTATCCGACACTGCTGGCTCTGTGGCTAATGTATTCTAACAAGGATGAAGGAGCCTACTCAGGACGAGCATGTGGCCGAGAGCCCACTCCAAGCAGTGTGGCACGTGGCCTTCCCCTGGCAGCTCCCTACCACGAGCTCCCTGCTCTGCTCCTCGGGAGACAGAACTCTTTAGGGCTAACGACCAGGGCATATGTATTCCCAGCAGTGTCCCTAGTGTCTGGCCCACTAGGTGGCCCATAAACAGTACTGTAGGAGAAATGACTGAATGGGCTGAGAAGGCATCTTTGTCCCCCTTGCTCCGGCTAGGATTTCTGCAGTGTCACTTGTCTGAAAGGCTGCCTTCCCACTCTGGCAAGTGGGCCGCAGCAGGCTGCAGAGTTTGGAGTCCAAATATACTTACCATTCCACCTTCTGGAACCCCTCTGGCTGCGCTGGGAGCCACTTTCATGAGGTGTGAAGTGAGTAGTTAACTCACAGCCTTCCTACGGATGCTGGCACACGGAGCACTCTCTCCTGGTGTGAAAATGCCTGTGCCATGTTGGGATTTGGTCCCGCACCAGGCAGCGGCATGTTAACGTGAGAAAACCTGGAGAAACCCCATTTAGGTCCAGTTGTCAATGGCCTCCAGGGTTATAAACATCCACTCATTTTCCAAGCACGCTGCCTATTTTCTAGATCTTTCCTCAGCCAGTCTTCCCAGCATGGAGTAGGCACCAATGTATATCTAGCTACTGCTGCTTCGTATGGTCACCAAGACGTGCTTAGGCAGATTTGGATAACTTGGGGCCTCCTCCTCCTTGTGGGCAGGCTCACCCACCGAGGGCCAAGAGCACAGTCCTACCCTGTGAACAGTGCAAAGCGATCCTGAGGAAGGGCGCACAGCTAAGCTGCTCTGTAGCAGTCTGTGGACTCACACGGCACACTGAGAACTCTCCGGAGAGAAATTCCCACCAGTTGTTTCCTTTATGAGATGGTTCTGGTTCCCCAGGAGCAAAAGGGTCATGACATCCCAACAGCCAAAGCTGGGTGCTGGTTCAGTCTACAGGCTTCACAAGACTGACTCCAATACTCATATTTATTTATCTACTTGTTTTTAAAGAGAAGCTTCCCAATTCTTGACAAGGGGCATTTGGTGGCAGTGTATAATTTCTCAGACTAAAGTAAACCCACCTGAAGGAGGGTTCTGGAGTGGGAAGGGACCTAAATGCCAGCAGGAGCCTGGGCTCCAGGCTCTTTACCTGTGTGGAACTGCAGAGCTCAGCTCTAGCTCCTGGCCTCCCTCTCCTGGATCAACAAGCCTTATCGGCCACCCACAGTACTTCAGTTTGTAAAAGGGCTTAGGAATGTAAACCACACAGGAGTGAAGTGTGAGCCTAATTTGCACTTAATCAAAGCCAATTAGAGGTACATTATTTACACAAAGCCCATGCATCTCAATTATGCCTAGCCCAGCCCAAGACAGTTAGAGACAATTAGGGAAGTAAACATTCTCACGGAGTCAATCTTGGTCTGGTCCAGAGCCTATGGGTAACCGGAACCAAGCTTTTCACTCTGGGACCAAGCAAGGTTTCGGAGACAAAGATGAGAACCCTGTCTGGACAGGCAGCCCGGCTCCCTCTTTACGCAGCTCTTAAGCACAGCCTAGGAAGATGGACCAAGCAGGGAGGCCTATGGCTCTTTAGGGAGGCTTCATTTCCCTGGACCATGGTTTCAGGGTTAGAGTTTGGATCACTAGGGGGCAGAAGAGGCTCCGAGGTCAACAACACAGGAATTTAGGACAACATAGCTTTGAGAAACCTACAGCCAAGATGGCCCAGGGAAGGCCTTGGTGACAACTGCCTGGGAACTCCGCCTATCCAACCACTCAACGGATAGGTGCAGGTGTTAGCTAAGAGCTGGGGAAGCTACCCTTGAGGAGACTTCCATAGCCACTTCTGCAACAGTCAGCATGGCCTTAGGAACAAATAAATGCTGGGCTGTTGAAAAGCCAAAGAGAGTAAACCCTAAACAACAAAGAAACACAGCCATGGCCTTCCGAGGCTCTTCGCAAGGAGCCTGGAAGCAGCAGCGAGGGTCGCCGAGTCCTCAGACCTATGAAAGGACGATCCCAGCTGCCCAGGGAGTCAATCCAGTTCTTCCTGCTTACAGATCAATTCACTTTGCAACCACATTTTAACATAAATGCCCTCCTCCAAATTCACTTGGCCATCTCTGTCACCTCTGTCTCCTCTCAAGGAGGACCACAGAGGGAGAATGATAATAACACATTACGAAGAGCTTGGCACAGGGTGGTGGGTGCATAATAAATGTCTGGTGGATCGATTATAGGAAACCAACACTAATTGGATTCAACCACACTCACATTTATACTAAAACATAAATGAAATGAAATGGGAAAGTCTCTGAAGGGAAAGAGTAGTGTCGAATGTTCTGGCTGCCCAGTTCCAGTACATCAAGTGGAGTGAAATAAGCATCACGTCACAACATTATATTATTATTTAATAGAGGCTTTTTTATCTTTTTATTTTGGGGGCTGTGTGTGTAGAATGTGTGGTGTATATACGGTGTGTGCCCATGTGCATATGTGTGGAGGCAGGAAGATGCTGGGGGTCCCCTATCAATTCTTCCCTATTTCCCTAGATAGTCTCTCACTGAACCCGGAGCCCCACTTCTCAGGGAGAAAGGCTGACCTAGCCCGGTGACCTTCCTGTCACTACTCCTCAGTGCTGACCCTGTGCCTGGCTTTTTACATGGTTGCTTGGGATTGAACTCAGGTCCTCATGTGTGCACAGCAAATCCTCTTATCTGCTGAGCCTCGACTTGGCCCTGTTTTTTTTTAATCATAAAAGAGAAAATCATATACATTTTCATTTGTCAAAATGTATTTAATCATAATGTTAAGATTTGTGTATTTCATTATATGAAAAATTTATCTCATTAGAATATTTCAAAGCACACATTTTGGGTAAAGAGATGACATAATTTGAACAAGCCATGGACCTGAGATGGAAAGGAAAATAATCGCGCCCAGTTCTCCCAAAGTGCAGTATAAGAGACGTCTGCAGGGGGCCTGTGCTGGTGTCCCTCCCCCTTGTCATCTGACCCACTCCTCAGGCTTGGTTTTCCTGTTTCTTTGAAGCAGGAGTCTCACAGTGCAGGCAGCCCAGGCTGACTTGTGATTCTGGTCCTTCAGCTTCCCAAGTCCTGGGACTGTAGTCATATGCCATCAAGTCTGTCTTTCCTCTAGTTTATTAACAAGGACCAACTGAAACATCTTTCTTTAACTTGGGCATTCAACACGTCTTTAGAGCCTCCATAGGTCAAGCTGGAGAATTTTCCCTCGTTGACACAGGAAGTCACATCTCAGAGCAATCAACTTCCCACAAGATGCTGCCTTTGAACTTTTTCAGCACAATAAAAACAGAGTTCTCTCTCCCTGAATGGTTTCCCAATGTCTCATTCAGCTCTTAGAGAGTCTAAGTCTGGATTCTCCTCTCATTTTGCAGCTCCCACTCAAGGCGCTTGGAAAACCTTTTCATCGGTAAGGGATTCTTACAGAAGCAATAAGGGAGACTTTATATGTATGAGGTTTGCTTTTTCCTAGAGACAAATTTTATTTCAAACCTGAGACCAATTATGAAAAAAAAATAACAAAAGCATATGTGTTCGCTAAGAAACTGTCCCGAGTAATTCCTTTAGACTTTAAAAGCACTTTCTCATATACTCATCTATTTGAGCTCACTGGATATGCACAGAAATTCAAAAGGCCAGTACACAGGAACCGACTAGTTTGATGCGCTTTGTGTGTGTACAGTTGTCAATGAGGTATTATGAATTCAAAGTCAGAGTTCCTTTCATGGCATGAAACAGCCTAAACTAAAACAGTTGTTGAAGAAACAAGTTCTTGAGCATCCATTATATGTGCAGTATTCTTGTAAAAGGGGAGTGATGGAGAAAAAAGTAAAGCACTTGCTTAAATCATGAAAGCAATTGCTTAAATATTAGAGAAATTGAGAGAGCTATTCTAACTATCATGCCAGCCCCAGAAATCATTTAAAAATACTGAAAATTCGGGGGAGGGGTCTGGAAATAAGGTTTAAAGACACTTTCTTGCAGAGACTAACAGCTCAAGTTCGACCCCCCAGTACCTATGTAAAGCCAGATGCACAAAGTGGCGCATACATCTGGAGTTCATTTATAGCAGCAAGAGGACCTGGTACTCCCATTCTCTCTTTCTCTCTGTCACTGTCACTCTCTCTTTCTGCTTGCAAATAAATAAATATACAAGTACTGAAAATTTAAAAAAATGTATGGCAAACATTATAAATACGGTACACAATGTTGACAATGTGAATGCATATAATTATATAAAGGTCTCAAAAGACACCAGAGTGCTGAGGAGAAACAACAGTGGAGTGTTCAGCACTGGGACATCTCTATCACACTTCCCGAGGCTCAGGGTCTATTGTGGAAGAGGTGGTGGAAAGATTGTAAGAGCCAAAGGAAGGGGAGGACTGCTTACAACACAAACTTCCAGACACAAAATGACCTTGACATTCATGACTTCACAGTGCCTGACACTACCTACACAAGACCTTCATAATGGGAGGAAGAGATAATATCGAAACTGAATGGAGACTGATTGAGAGGGAGAGGGGATATGAGGGAGGATGGATTTGAGAGGAGGGAAATGGGGGGTAGGGAGGGAATGAATTATTGTGGTTTATTGTCTATAATTATGGAAGCTGTCAAAAAAGTTAAAAAAGAGCAATTTACTAGTTATAGAAAGCACCTCCAAGTCAATATATGACCAATAACTAAATAGAAAAATAGGCAAAGAAAAATAGAATAAAATAAATATGGCATTTACATATGTGAGAAAATGTAAAATACTAGTCTAAGAGAAATGCAAACTACAACTACAATGAAACAGCACATTGAATCTATTGATCGGCAATTATAAAAAACCTGCCTTTGGCACCATAGTATATTGCTCATGGGAAAATATGTTTGTATAGCTAACATATAATATGTGATGGGAAACGATGCTATATAATAAAATTACAGAACTCACTGTAGTCACATATCTTTTGACTTGGAAATTTCTACTTCTAGAAACTAATTATATAATTGTCAAAATGTGTATAGGTTTGTTATTCTAAAATTATGCAATTACTCGACTATAAATATTTACTTTAGTACTGTTTATAATGATAAAAGATTGAAAATCAACTATATGTCCGATAATAGGTGCTGCCAAGCAAAATTTGAAAAACCACATTGTCTCTAAAATTAAGAAGAAAATTTTATAAATACTAAGAAAAGAAAAACTCTCAAAGATACACTGTCATATGAAAAGAGCATTTCTGGGCATGGTGGCTCACACTTATTATCCCAGCATTTGAGAGGCTGAAGTAGAAGGATGCCCATAAGTTCGAGGCTAGCCTGGGCTACAGAGTAAGTTCCAGGTTAGCTTGGACTAGAGTGAGACCCTGTCTCAAAAGAATGTACATAGTACAGTATCATTTTGATGTAGAGGATAAAAGAATGTACAGAGTCTTTGGAATGACATCAGAATCTGGTAACAGTGATTACCAGAAAGATATATTATCTTTTTACTATATACCATTGTGTGCCTATTTTTTCCAATCACATGGTATATGTATAAATATCTATTTACAAAGTCGAGATGCCAAGGAAGTTAAATAAGCAAATGTGTTGGGAGTGGCTAGAAAAAAATTCAACATATTAAAGGGTTCTATCTTTGCTGCCCAATGAACAAGTGTGTGTGTGTGGGGGGGGGACTGGCAGAACCCATTTAAGAACTAATCAGTCAGAGCCGGGCATGGTGGCGCATGCCTTTAATCCCAGCACTCGGGAGGCAGAGGTAGGAGGATTGCCGTGAGTTCAAGGCCACCCTGAGATTACATAGTGAATTCCAGGTCAGCCTGGGCTAGAGCAAGACCCAACCTTGAAAAACCAAAAAAAAAAAAAAAAAAAGAACTAATCAGTCAGAATATACTTGGAGAGAGGCCATCTCTTGCTGGACCAGGGCAACACACACACACACAATAGTACCCATCTGTTCGTGTGAATATGCCCTTTGTTTCAGGTAACAAAAAATTTTACACCCATTTAATTTAATTTCATTAAATCTATACAACTATGTTCCAATAAATAAGTATTCTTATTTCTTCCTATTAAACAGAACTGCAAAGTTAATCAAGTTGCAAAATCTCTAAGTGACAAAGCTGTGACTCAAACCTAGACCTTGACTCCAAATTAGATATTCTTCCTACCAGGTTAACCACCTCCCAATACTTTCCACAAATCTGATAGCTTCCCTGCACCTGGGCCCAGTGCACTCCATAGCCCCTTGGCTTAAAGTGATTCTAACTGCCTTTGAGGGGTATTAATGGTTATCCTTCTCTTGAGGGAGAGTGGCAAGTGGTTGGAACATGCTCAGTCCTGCTTCTTAATGGAAAGGTGTATTTCTTCATTCAGGAAGTGGAAAGATGGGATGGTGGGATGTAGGTGTTCTTAACAAGCACAGACTCTTGGGTCTAATTCCCAGCACTGCATTAAAAAAATAAAAACAGGGCTGGAGCTATTGCTCAGTGGTTACAGGCACCTACTTGCAAAGTCTGATGGCCTGAGTTTGATTCCCACATAAAGCCAGATGCACAAGGTGGCGCACACATCTGGAGTTTGTTGCAAGAAGCCCTGGCATGGCCATTCTCATTCACTCTCCCTCTCTCTCCTTCCTCTCTCTGCTAGCAAATGAATAATAAAATATTTTTCAAGTAAAATAAAAAAGAATGGGAAATACTCTTGCAGGAGCAAAACCAGAAAGAGTAACGTTAGAGAACTGTCCTCAGAGCACAACCATCATGGCCATCTTCCTCCGAGCATCTGTGACCCTCCAGATTGGGCCCGGTGATCTTCTCTCACAGAAGGAGGCAGTGGGGAGGGTCCTCAACCCCTCCCTCCCGCATCTCCCTGCCAGTTGTATGTGATTAGGCCCAGCTGCATGTGGTCTTAAGGACCTTGGGTGGTTGGCGAGGATGTAGCGTGTGGAAGGCTAACTGAAGTGGCTATGGGCAAGTCATCATTATTTGGGGGTGAGACCTTTTGGTGATGCTATTACTGTGGGTCATGGGTGCTCCTGCTATCCTTGCCTTATTTGGTAAGTAATAAACACATTCTTCACCAAGTTGGACTCTCATGGAATCTTTACATTGGTCTAGCATTGGTGGGAGCAGGCAGCTGTTTACGTCTCCCCAGGAGAAGTTCACACAACAGGCCTAGAATGAGAAGTGGGGAGCTAACAGTACCAACGTCAGCCCTACTGTAACTGATACAGTATTAATTTACTCAACATCAGGACCTTCAAGTGCAGAGAAGGGGGCTTGGACTGTAAGAGTTCTGAGGTCCCTTACAAATGACTCTTTGATAAACTAGAATGTTCCTTGAGTTCTGATGGCAGTGGAGAGTGAATGAATGAAGAGAGAAATGATGAACATTTCACTGAAGGAAGAGACTCAGGTCTGGAGGAAGCTAAGCGAAGAGTTAACCCAGAGAGACGGTGAGGGGAATGGGAGCCAAAAAAAGCTTAGCAAAACTCACAGTCATCCAGGAAGCCTGGAGCAGCCAAGCCCAACTTGGCTTTGATGATTCGCCTAGGTTTTTTGTTTTTTAACTGAGCAGAGGGACCAATGCCACCTCACCACGGACGCACTATGGCTTAGTCCACTATTTTCAACATGGTTTATGGTCTACACCAGGGTGGACTGAACAACCCTGTGTGCTCCAAGAGATTAAGGCTGAATGTAACATAGGCTTATCCCAATGGTAGTGATGGTGACTGATGAGCAGGCAAATTGGCCACAGTTTTGAGATGTACAGTTTTTCTAAGAATAGCTTCTGTTAAAGCTCCAGGGAGATGCTTGCAAACTACCAAGTGGCTTGTGAATCTGCTAGCTGCTGAGGCTAGGCAGGAGCAGGAGGGAAGAACTTAAATGGAGGAATGGATTGGAACTCCCAGCCTGCTCACATACCTGCTCATTAAAGAAACAGCCCACCGAGGAAAAGGGAAGGAAAGGCAAGAGCTTCTATTCTGTTAGGCGGAGACAAGAGGATTGTGAGTTTGAGGTGAGTCTGGATAACAAGACTTTGCCACAAAATAAAATTAAAAAGAGGCAGGAATGCAGCTCAGTGGTAAAATGCTTGTCTAGCACAATGAGCTCAACCCTCTTCACCACACACACAAACCAAACCAAACCAAAAAGAACTACATGCCTTTTTATGTAATAATATTGCACTGTATGGACATACGACAGCTTGTTTCTCCATTAACCTGTGGATGATCCTTAGGTTGCTTCTTTTGTTTGGCTCTGTGACCAATACTGACATATAAACATCTGTTTTCTGCCTCTATTTTTAATT
Organism: Zapus hudsonius; assembly: GCA_004024765.1. Classification (NCBI taxonomy): domain Eukaryota; kingdom Metazoa; phylum Chordata; class Mammalia; order Rodentia; family Dipodidae; genus Zapus; species Zapus hudsonius. The sequence continues at coordinate 27,462 of PVHP010010572.1, read as the reverse complement.
CCTTCGGGGATATCCATTGTCAACTGATGGATATACTTGCTTCTACCTTTTTGGCTGCTGTGAACATTCACAAGTTTTGGTGTGGACATGTTTTCATTTCTCTTGGGCATGGGGTTGCTGCATTAAATGGTAACTGTGATGGTTTATTTGATTGTCAATCAATTGTCAACATAACAGTAGCACCCAGGAAACGAGTCTGTGAGGGATGATTTTATTAGGTTAACTGAGGTGGGAAGACATCCTAAATGTGGGTGGGCTGGGTCCTGGACTGTAAAGAACAATAAGAGCTGCTGTCTGCTTCCTCCTGCAGGCTGCATGTGAGCAGCTGCCTCAAGCTCCTGCAGCCATGCCTCCCCTGCCACTACAAGCTGAAATAAACCCTTCCACCTTGACACTGTTTTACTTTATTTATTTGAGAGAGAGGGAAATGGAGAAAGAGAAAATGGGCACATGCCAAGGATTCGTGACACTGCAAATAAATTCCAGATGCATGCACCATTTTGTGCATCTGGCTTTACCTGGGTCCTGGGGAACAGAACCCAGACCATCAGGCTTTGTAAGCAAGTGTCTTTAACTGCTGAGCCATCTCTCTAGCCCAAACATCATCATCATGTTGGTCAGGTATTTTGTCCCAGAGGAAAGGTAACTAGCTCACTCTGCTTACCCATTTTAGGAAGTGGCAGAAAGTTTACCAGGGAGGTGGCAGCATTTCACATTCTCTCTAGCAGAGTAGGAGGGTTAAAACTTCTCCACATCCTTGTCAACATTTGTTATTATCTATTTTTTTATTACAGTCACTTAGTGAGTGACAAGAGGTATCACCAAGTTGAATATCAGTAATGGCTAATGATGTTGAATATCTTTTCAAGACACACGGCCATGTATACATTTTCTTGGGGGACTATCTTTTTGGGTGCTCTTAATTAAAAAAATACTTTTACTTATTTATTTGCAAGCAGAGAGAGGAGAGAAGAGAGAGAGGAGAGAGAGAGAGAGAGAGAGAGAGAGAGAGAGAGAGAGAATGGGCATACCAGGGCTTCCAGCCACTGCAAACAAACTCCAGATGCATGCCCCACTGTTCATCTGGCTTTACATGGGTACTGGGGAATCAAACTTGGGTTGTTAGGCTTTGCAGGCAAGCGTCTTAACTGGTGGACCATCTCCTTGCCATGTAGCTCAGGCTCGTGTCAGACTTGAGATCCTCCTGCCTAACCTCCCCAGTGCTGGTATTGTAGGCACCTGGCTTCTTTGCCCACTTTCATTGAGTTATCTGCCATTGTGTTACTGAATCGTGTTTCTTTATTATCCTAGACTCAAGTCCCTTATCAGATAAACAATTTGCAAAATTTTTCCTATTCTATGGGTGGTCTGTTATTTTGTTGATGTTAGTCTTTGATATTCCAAGAATTTTAACTCTGATGGTGTCCAATTTATCTATTTTTTATTTTTTGTTGTGGTGTTCTAAGAAAGCACTTTCTAATCCGCAGTCAAAGTCATAAAGATACACCTAAGTATGCTTTTGAGAATTTTATAGCTTTATATATTTTTTTAAAAAAATATTTTATTTATTTATTTTCAAGGAGAGAGAGAGAGAGAGAGAGAGAGAGAGAGAGAGAGAGAGAGAGAGAGAATGCACCAGGGCCACCACCGTGTGGGTCTGGCTTATGTGGGTCCTGGGGAATTGAACCTGGGGCCTTAGGCACTGGAGGCAAGTGCCTTAACCGCTGAACCATCTCTCCAGCCCTATAGCTTTATATCTTACGCTTAGGTCTTTGGTTCAAAAATTTTATATTTATTTATTTTACTAGTTAATCTTTCTTGTGCTGGGTCTTGAACCATGGGCTCCAAGCCTGCTAAGTAGGCATTCTACCAGTGAACTACACCCCCACCTCTGCTGGTGTGAAGTAGAGGCAAACTTCACTCATTTACCCATCACTGCTTATTCAAAAGATTATTCTTTTCTCTTACAGTTGCCTTGCTGTCCTTGTTAATGTCGACATTTCCAATTGTGTTTCTTTCAAACTGTTTTAGTTATTTTGCATCCCTTAAATTTACATGGGAATTTTATCAGCTAGAAAGTTCTGCAAGGAAGCCAGCCAGCTGGGATGCTGACAATATTTAGGAAATGTTGCCGTCTTCATAATATTTTCTTGTGATCAATGAGCACAGTGTATCTTTCCATTTACTTAGGACTCCGGTAACTTCCCACTATATTTTGTTTTTAGAGCATGAAGTTTGTATTTCTCTTATTAAATTTATTCTTAAGTATTGTATCATTTTTGATGCCATTGTAAATGGAACTGTTTTCCTAGTTCCATTTTCAGTTGGTTCCTTGCTACTGAATAAAAGGACAAATGGAGAGGGGTGGAGAGATTTCTCAGTGGTTAGGACGCTTGCCTGCAAAGCCTAACATTCGGTGTGCCAATTTTCTCTGTCTCTTCTCTCTCTCTCTCTCTCTCTCTCTCTCTCTCTCTCTCTCTCTCTCTCTCTCTCTCTCTTTCTCTCTCTCCCTCTCTCTCTCCCTCTCTCTCTCTGCTTGCACATAAAAAATAAATAAATACTTAAAAAAAAGACAAATGGGGGTTGGAGAGATGGCTCTGGGATTAAGCCACTTGTCTGCAGACTCCCCACTACCCACATACAGCCAGATGCACAAAGTGGTCCGTGCATGCATCTGGAGTCCACTTACAGTGGCTGGAGGTCCTAGCATGACCATTCTCTCTGTCTGCCTCTTTCCTATCTCTCTCCCTCTGCTTCCAAATAAATAAATAAAACAAGTTTTTTAAAGAAAAGGACAAATGATTTTTGTCCTGACTTTCGTAAAATTTTATACTTAATAATATCAAAAACCAAGTACTGGGCTGGAGAGATGGTTCAGCGGTTAAGGCACTTGTCTCCAGTGCCTAAGGCCCCAGTTCAATTCCCCAGTACCCACATAAGCCGGAGCCACAAGGAGGTGGCCCTGGTGCTCGCTCTCTCTCTCTCTCCTCTCTCTCTCTCTCTCTCTCTCTCTCTCTCTCTCTGCTTGAAAATGAATAAATAAAATATTTTTTTTAAAAAACCAAGTATTCCTGAGCTGGAGAGATGGCTCAGAAGTTACAGGCACTTACTTGTAAGGCATTCTAATGGTTCAGGATCCATATAAACCCAGATGCACAAAGTTAAACATGCATCTGGAGTTTGTTTTGAGTCCCAGGAGGCCCTGATGATCACACTCTCTCTGTCTGCCTTTTTCTGTCCGTGTCTTTTGCTCAAATAAATAAATAAATGAAAAAAAAATAAAAAAAAATATGACTGTGAGTTTGGGGGGTTGGCCCATAAGGAAGGCTTGCATGATATTTGGAAAGTAGAAGTGTGGCCGCCATTTCCATGCTCTGAAGTTGAATGGGGGAGCATGCCTGTCACAGCCTGTACCTCCTGTTGCTGAAGTGACGTGACCACGTGACATGCTGGCCAACGTGCCACCCCCACAGCCTTGCAGAGTTGCTATAATCCTGTCATCTGTACGAAAAGCAGCTCTGCTTTCTCTCTTCTAATTGTAATGTCTCTAGTCTCCTCTTACTGCTTTGGCTAAAACCACCAGTACGTGGCTGAATGGGGGTCGTGAGTGGGAATCCTTGCTTTGTTCCTGATCTTAGAGAAAACATAGCAAATGGAAGCAAGTTCGAGGCGAGCTTAGACTCTATGAGTCCCTATCCCAAAACAAAACATAATAAACCAAAAACTCAATTAGATATTTACCTAAAGAATATAAATATTGTCTAATAGGAATTTGAAAGGATAGTCAGCACCATTAATCACCAGGGAAATACAAATCAAAACCTCAATGATGTATGACCTCATACCCATCGGGATACCCAATATCAAGGAAACCAACAAGCAAAACCAGAAAACCAAAGTACTGGTAAGGATGTAGAGTCTGAAACCCTTCTGCGTTGATTATCGGAAAGTAAAACATTTCTAGTGCAACTGCTCTGGAAGACTGTATGGTGGTTCCTCAAAAAGTTATAAATAGAACTACCATAGAATCCAACATGGCCACTTCTAGCTCGATATCCAACAGATCTGGAGACAGCATTTCAAAGAGGTAACCGTACACCTACGTTCACTGCAGCATTAGTCGTAATAGCCAAGATATGGAAACAACCTCAATGTATCCCCATGCACTGAGGGTTTAAAGACAATATGGCATATGCATACAGTGAAATCCTACTGTCTTCTGAGAGGGAAAGTCTGTTTCCCTCTCATGCTACGGCAGGAAGGAATAAACCTGGAGGACATTGTGTTAAGTGAAATAAGAAGACAAATACTACATGAAGATTACTGAATTCTTGGAAATTTAAAGTAGAATGTGATTGCCGGGGACTGGGGCAAGGAAAGAGGCATGTGGGCATTTGTGAGTTGATGGATATAAGTCTCACAAGATGAGAGAAAGCTAGAGACCTGCTGCCTCGCAGAATGCATGCACACTACTGTTCTGACCACTTACTACTTAAGACTGTATATTCTATGCTACATGTCTTTATTCCACAATGGAAACACTTTGAGTCTACTAAAGGGAAAACCCAACTAAAAATGTGGTAATGCTAGGGGCTGTTGGTGTTATAAAAAGAAATGGTTAAATGAACAAAAACAATCACTTAGGATATAATTCTGTCTTTCCAGCTGGACTGAGGATTTTCCTTACAGATAAGAATCTCGTCTTACTCATTTTAAAGCCTCAGTAGTGAAGAAAATCCTTGGCTCATAGAAAATACTGAATGAATGAATGAATGACCCAAACAAAACAGGTAAGGGTACGAAGAGTGCTCAAGGTTCAGTGTGACTGCAGACACTGAATCTTCGACAAATGAAAGTTTTTCTGTGGCTTGAGTGACATCAGCAAGTGACAGTTTCTTTCCAGGCACAGAATATAGGGCATGGCACTAAGTACTCACAGGATTTATGACCCAGTTTTTGTTTGAGACAGGATGGTGGTGAGGAGTTAGCTCTGAGCACAGGCACACCTATGGCCAACGGGGTCTTCATTGGACAAAACAAGAGCGAGCAGAGGCTTCCACCTCTGATCAGATTTCAGATCAAATGGTCCTTTCCTACATACCTCTTCCAGGCTTTGCTCTGGAAAATTCCACATTTCGTCTCCATGCCACCTCACTTTGAGTTCTGAGTCAGACAGTAAGCCTGTGGGCATCTGGTACTTCTTGCCAGGATCACACTTTTGGGTAACATCGTGGCACTCATTCATTTATTCACTCTCACATTCTCCCACCAATAGTGGCCAAGAGTTAGGAATTCAAAGATAAATAAGACATGGTCACTGCAGCTGTTGGAAAGGGGTCTGGACATTTCTGGGGGGCCAATCACTTGTTTACTTCCAGAGAAATAAAAGCTTCAGCATGGCCAACCACTGTGGCAATGTAAAAGTAAAAATGAACTTTCCTGCTCAAGTCCAGAGGGGATGAGAGGAAAAGAACCCCACTTTGGAATCCTGGCTCTTCAAAGAACACATGGAGGGTCTGCTTTCGAATGAATCTCTGGCAGGAGATAGTTCAACTTTGGCATTGCGTGAGCATGTGTGTGTGTGTGAGGACACTGTTTATTCTGGCCCTTCTGCAATTTACAAATTGAAACAAATAACAGTGGAGACATTTGCAACTATGGAAAAGGGGTGTTTACAAATTGGGAGAAAACAGACTAAATAGGCTTAGATTACTGAAAACTTCTAACACTGCACGGATGGGCTGCAGAAGGTGCAAAGGGCAGTGAGTCAGCCTCACTGTAGCAAGTCGATGTTTCTAAGACTCTAAATATGTCCGTTTCAGAGAACATCTACATGTAAGGTCATCCTGGTAAGCCCAGGGGACACCGGACAGGAACATCTTCCTGGGTCTCTTGTTTCATCTCTCCACCTTTGATCCTGCTTCTCGGATAGCACACCCTCGTTGAATGTTAAATCATTCAAGGCTGAGGTGCTTCTCACACTTTCCTTTGGAAACTCATTCTCCAAACCGCTTCTCAAATGAAATTGTTCAGGTGAGCTTCCTTGTGAGAAGCACCCATGAAAGACGATCATGGTGACACACACCAGCCACTCTCTCTGTCCACTAATGAGTGTGTGTGTCTTCTTTAAAGCCATTGTCTCTTCTTAACACTCGATGTCATATCCAACTCCCCAATTGCTAGAGTAAAAAGGAGGTTCAGTGCTAAAACACACCCCATAATCTGCTAACTCAGTTATGACAGAAGTGTTCTTATGAAAGGCAGTAAATTACTTGTTAATGATCAGAAGAGGCGTTTCTAGAATAATCAACTTTTTCAAGAAAGTGAGGCCTTTTCCCCTTTGTGGAAACTGACTCCGACTACAGAGGCTTTCAGGTGGATTTCATGTTTTGATGAAAACAAGAATCAAACAACAGCTCTTGTTAGATATAAAGAAGGGAAATACTTTGGTGTATCTTTGTGAAAGTAGCTGGGCTTTTGGGCTGGAGAGATGGCTCAGTGGTTAAGGCACTTGCCTCCAGGGCCTAAGGCCCCTGTCCCCAGTACCCACATAAGCCAGACCCACAAGGTGGTGGCTCTGGTGTGCGCTCTCTCTCTCTCTCTCTCTCTCTCTCTCTCTCTCTCTGTATCTCTGCTTGAAAATGAATAAATAAAATATTTACAAAAAAAAGTATCTGGGCTTTCACAAGATAAAGACACCTGCCTTTTATGGGGGAAAATAACTTATTTACCAGTTCAGTTAGCAAGAGAAAGTATTATTTAATAGGCATATGAAAGGATAGTCAGCAACACTAATTACCAGGGAAATACAAATCAAAACCACAATGATGTATCTATCACCTCATACCCATCAGGATAGCCAATATCAAGAAAACCAACAAGCAAAACCCAGAAAACCAAAGTACTGGTAAGGATGTAGAGTCTGAAACCCTTGTGCATTGATTATTGGGAAAGTAAAACATTTCTAGTACAACTGCTCTGGAAGACTATATGGTGGTTCCTCAAAAATTATAAATACAACTATGATGGACATTGTTATTCATGGCATCTTATGGGGGAATTGTCAGGCGCTCATCAGTTTACCAAACTGTTCAGTCTGTACAAAGTGTGTCCCCAAGCAGGACTGTGAGAAAGCTGACTGTGTCAGTTGTCTGATTTGGCCTCTTAAAGCCTTTGAACTCAACTACTGAAGTGCAGCCAGTATCAAAATTGTTTGTTACATGGAGCTGAAGAAATGGCTCAGTAGTTAAAGCACTTGCCTGTAAAGCCTAACTATCTGGGTTCAATTTCCCAGTACCCACAAAAAGCCAGATGCACAAAGTAGCACATGCGTCTAGAGTTCATGTGTAATGGCTGGAGGCCCTGGTATACCCATTCTCTCTCTCTTTCTCTCTCTCTCTGGCTGCTTGCAAATAAATAAAATATTAAAAATTGTTTATTACAAAAATGATATAGCCAGTGTTTTTTAGGATAAAGGTAAGTACCATGTTTTTTTTAATCTTTTCTATATAGAGACCAGGATATCACTCACTACAAACCAAACACTAACAAATATACAAGTTGATGGAAAAAAGAATGAGGATTTTATATAGTGAGGTCCTGAGCTTTGTCTTTAACAAATGAACTTGTTCATGACATTTAGGTGTGAATTGGTAATCATTACTTAAAGCCAACATGAATCATAGCTGTGACAAGACTACAGAAACCACGCTCACAGGAGCAGAAATTTGCCCTACAGGATTTTCCAAAGGAAATGTTGATTAGATGTTTTTCGTCCTTGTTCAACAATGAACCAATTATTATCATCTGTTCTATGCTGGGTATAGTGCCTAGCGATATACAGTATCTCATTTAATCTTCAAAATCTCCTCATGAGGGGATGCTAAGACACTTACATAAGGATGCACAGCTAAGAAACTAAAGAGTAACAACAGTGAACAGTGACACTGAGTCCAGAGCTGTCTGCCTCCAAAGGCCACATTCCACATTCTAGTGGGCACTTGCTATTATACTTCTAACATCCCTTTCATATTTTAAATCATGACCTAAGTAACTCCTGAGCTCACTTTCTTTTTGTGGTTCAGATTTTTTAAAAATGTTTTAAATTTAAATGCAATAAAGTATTACATACACGGCTGAAATCTGTATGTCTTTTCCCAGCCACGTTTCTCTTTCCCTCCCACTATGACTATTCTTATTCTCCTGCAATCTGTTCCTATTTTCTCAATGTTTGAAAGATTTATCTATTCTACTATGCATAAGGTCTAGTGCATTCATTTTTAGTGCTATACAATAAATATATCATGATTTTTAATATATTCCCTTGTCCATCTGCAACGAATGTTATTAAAATGGATCTTTTATATACAAGTCATTTTCCCCTCTGGACTACATATAGGGTGGACCAGCAACCACTGGCCTCAGCGCTTCCTGCATTTTAACTCACTTAACCTTCCTAATAACCTTGTGAGGTTCTGTCATTATCCCCATTTTACAGATGGGAGCCGTCTGGTTCTCATCTACGCAACTTTAGTAGACATTGGCAATTACCCTCGGAAGGGATTACATCAGTTCATACTTCTACCAACGGAGTAGGACATTCAACATCCTTGCCAACTCCTAAGGTCGGTCCATTTTTAAGTTTCGTCATCTGAATATCCTAAATACAGATAACCACTTGCCCCAGCACAATTTATTGGAGAGTTCACCTTTCAGCGCTGATCTGTAATTCTACCTCTCGTATATCAAGCTTCCACATAAAAGTGGGTATCCTTTCCACGTCTTTATGACAACGTCATCCTTCTGTACTGCAGCTTTACAATGTGATTCAAGAGGGGAACCCTGTCCTGGAGACACTCTGGCTACTCCTCCAGACACACCTGTACTCTTCCCGCCTTGTGCCCCTCCTTCCGTGATTCAGCCAGTGCGTCAGTGGCAGGGGATGAAGAGGAGAAGGAGAAACAGCCACACGGAGGTGTGCTTCCCTGGGCTCGCTTACCACTAGCTTCTTGTACTCGGGATTATTAGCTTATTGTTTCTATTTATTTATTTATATGCAAGGAGAGAAAGAGAAAGAGAGAGAGAGAGGTATGCCCAGGGCCTCCAGCCGCTGCAAATAAACTCCAGATGCATGTGCCACTTTGTGCATCCAGCTTTATGTGGGTCCCGGGGAACTGAATCCAAGCCATCAGGCTTTCTCAGCAAGTGCCTTTAACCACTGAGCCATCTCTCCAACCCTATTAGCTTATTATTGAAGATAGGCCCTTCTGGTCCATTTTCACTTTGGGGTTATTGATGGTATACAGAAAAATATCCTGTAGCCTTGTTGAGTTCTTTTATGAATCTTGACAGTTTGTTGATTTGAATGTATGTATGGATATATGTATAAATATGTATGTATCCATGTATGTATACCATTGCAATGCTGGGAACTGAATCCAGGTCTTGCATGCACTAAGCAAAGGCTCTACACTGTACTATAAGCCCAGACTGGTTTGTCCTGGGTGTTTTAAGTAGCATGTCACATGATAAGGTCAATTCTAGCTGGATATGGTGGTATCCACCTGTAATCCCAGCACAGGGGAGGCTGAAGCAGTACTGAAAGGTCAGCCTTGTCTTTTTCCATTTCTTATCTCTTGTTCTCAATTCACTGCATTGCCTAGTAATTCCAGTGCAAGGCTCAGCAGAAGTGTGTCAGTGGGCATCCTTGTCTCATTCCCTTCCTTAGTGGTTTCTTCATAAGCAAAACCACCCTAAGTCCTATGGTTCTGCCCCCAGCTTCCAGTCTGTCTTTATTACATTCAAATTCAACTCCCCAGGAGTCATGCTGACCACATACTAGCCTCCTTACTACCATGTGCCCCAGAGAGAATGGCCACACTCTGATACATAACGTGAAGTCAGTTTTACTTTTCCTTCTCTGAGACAGAGTCTCATGAGGCCCATGCTATTCCTGAATTCTCTTTGTAGCCAAAGATGACCTTGAACTCCTGATCCTCCTGCCTCAACCTCACAAGTGCTGGGACTACAGGCGTGCGCACTGTCCCAGCTCTTAGATGAGAAGTCTTGATGATCTCAGGCTCCAGTGAAACAGACATATACGACTTGTGAGCACTGGCTTGGGTACAGCTAATTTAAACAGTAAGGTTCAACCAGGCCTGCATATGCAGCAATCAATATGTAGACTTGAAATCACGAAGAGGGTCACATCAAACAGCACATGATTTACCATTTTAGGTTTTGAAACTGGGGGGGGGGGCATGCAGAGAAGAAATAAACAGCTTTTTTTTTAATGAATGTAATAACAGAAGAGTAATGAGGTTGGAAAACAGATGTGGACAAAGGAAACTCAGGCTACAGTGTGGCCCACACAATCTGGAGAGGAATGATAAAAAGAAAGAAAGAAAACAACTTTACAAGCTGTTTTGAGCCTTGAATTAAATGGAGTAATCAAGAAGGCTGGCCTCTCAAGGGTCAGGGGAGCATCCTGCCTCAGAGAATGAGCAGAGCTCCTTCTCCTGCCCCGGCCCTGCCCAGCAAGTCTGGGAAGAAAGGTTTTCTTGGGCAGCAGCCCCTCTGAACAGATCTTGATTCAGGGGTTAATAATTGCCATCTAACCTCCTTTCTCTGCCCACTCGCTCCCCAGGGAGGGACTTCCCTAATGGGTTGGCCCTTTTTAGTCTGGTTTTAGTCTCTGGCTCTTTTGCTTCAGACTGGGGCACCTCAGTCTATTTCTATGACTTCCAGGCAAAAAGTGTCAAATGAGATAAATGTGTTCGATGCTGGGTCGGGAGAACACTCACTCTTTAAACGGTTTCTTCCCACACCCCCTTCACCATGTCTGCCTCCCAGAGTCAACTCGAATGTGTATAAAACGATTCCAACTAAATCCTCACACGGGGGGATGTTTTGGTACTGTAACAGTACAAATAACATATGGGGAACGATAGGGAGACATGAATGCAGCCTATTGGTAAACAGAAGATAAAGCCTGGGCCTGTTTCTGAGATGAGCCACACAAACATCATTTTCTTGGGTTCCTATGGGCGTCATTATTCATGGCATCTTATGGGGGAACTGTCAGGCGCTGATCAGTGTACCAAACTATATTAGTTTGTACAAAGTGTGTCCCAAAGTGGGACTGTGAGAAAGCAGCCTGCTGCAGTTGTCTGACTTGGCCTCTGAAAGCCTTCAAACTCAACTACTGAAGTCCAGCCAGTATCTAATTTTACCCGTGAGTTCCAGGAGAGAGTAAAGCTGGTGGGAAGATTACAGAGTTCCTTGAAGCTCTGACCTACAACAGGAAGAGAGTTGTCAGCCTTCTTGTCTCTCACCCTAAATCCCAAGGAAAACAACAGTGGCCGAGAGTTTTATAACACGTTCCCATTGTAAAATTGCATATTTCAGAAACACGATGCCGGCTCCCTCATTTTCCATAGACCTCATGTCAGTACAAACACATGACCTTAAATTGAATATATTTTTACTTAAGCTTTTCACTTCTAATTTGTCTGATGTACTTGGGTTTCTCTGGGTTTTCTTGTAAAACTGACAATCTAACTCTTTTCAATGCTTGTACACATTTAGCTCAGAGCACTGAATTAATGTTCTGGGAATCTCTGGTAATGTTAGTGTGAAATACCACAGTGATTTCAGAGCTTCAGGGACATTCTGTGCTTTCCATTTACAGGGGAAAAGATAGGTCTTTAAAGCTGTCTTATACTTGTCTGTGAAATGGGTGCAATGACACCCACCCTCAGGGGCTGTTGTGAGCATTATTAACAATCTATGTTAAGGAACCTGTTCAGTGCTTAACACAATTCCATAAATAGAAACCGTTATTATTATCAAGATAGTCTAAAGGGGTAGAAAGCGTGTCACAGTCCTATTCAGTAAGATGCCAGAGTGGCACTCCTTGGACAAAAGATGACCTCGTGTGCCCCTAAAAGCACTAAGAGGATCAGCCAACGGGAGAGCAGGAGTGATAGCAAGTGTCTGGTGTCTAGGGAGATCTCCAACATGATTGTCCTAGGCCAGTAATGGACACGTGCCCATTGAAGGCTGCTGCCCTGGAACCAGAACATGAGCCTCTTCTTGGAAGTAGGCTGATGGAAAGAAAGAAAAAAAAAAAGCTGGAAAACGTCAATGGCTTCATTAAAATTCGTATGCTGACCAACTTGCTTTCTGGAGCAGTCCTTCACGCTGTTGCCAGTAATGTACAAAAGGCCTGGGACTCGACAGCCTCAGCTGCTCCAGTGCTAACAGATCGTCTGTGCTCGATCCTTCGAGCAATTACTGTGCCAGGAAAGACCGAGCTGGGTTCTAATAAGGCAGAACAAAGCACCCACCACTCCGGAACATCAAGCATAACTCTGGGTCATTATCAGGCTGAATTTCAGGGTTCTCAAATTCTGTGTGCCCTTGTGAAGAAGAGAGATCAACAGATTAGTTCTCTGAGCTCTGCTCATTCTCCCCAGGCTCTTTCAAAATGAAAAGAGGAAGTCAAAGAAGAGTCGTCTAACTGCTATTCCCTAAGCATTGACAATGTACCGGGTACGGCCTCCAAGTGTCTCCACAACACATGTTAGAAGGGGCTCTGGTAGCATCCGATAGAGAACAGGTTTGCTTCTGGCATTCCAACGAGCTGTCTGGGAGAGGAGACCCTTGGGTTTAAGAAGGAAACTCATCTTTTAATCAGAAACCAAACAGGAATCCTCAAGAGCTCAAGGCTCATGACAGATGGTACAATCTTATCTTGGGAGAATTACAAATAGGAATCCATATGCTATGGTAGGACAAGAGAGCCAATATTCAGCCAGTGTTCTGAGGTGCTTCCACGGTGACACTGAGCTTCTGAACTGCATTCCAGAGGGTCCCCGTTACATTAGTGAAACCTCCTAACATTTAAAATAATCCCCCTCCTAAGAAAATCACAGCATAAGGTGTGACCCTCATTCTTCTTACATTACATTTTCTGTTTCGATCAAGGGGGTTTATGGGAGGAATCTTCTAGAAAAAAACTCTTCAGAGGAAGGGGACGGTATGCCAAAAAAGTACAAAGGTGGAAAGGTAAAAGACATGCTTCGAGATGACTAATAATTAAATCTGGCAGCTGAGGAAGACGTGGGAGGCGAGATGGAAAAGGTCAGTGGGAACCAATGCAGAAATGGGAGGGCAGGAAACTTCAGTTTATTGGACCCCTACTAATGAATGCTACACTGTGCATGTGTGCTTTGATTTAATACTTGAAAGACCCTTGTGAGTTGTGCACAGCGGTATAGATGAAGAAACAGGCTCAGTGAAGGACACACATTTATTGCAAAGCTTTCATATTTTGAATTATTTGATTGATTTCAAATTCAGTGTCCCTATCACCAGACCTTAAACAAGACATTATTTAAAGGCGGCAACAAATAGTGAAAGTAAGTTTTGTCGCTGGTGTTCAGTGTGAGGATGGAACCCAGGGTCTTGCACACGCTAGGAAAGTCTTTCTGTATAATTCAGGCTGGACTTGAACTTGACATGTAGCCTTGTCTGGCTTTGATCTCACAATCCTCCTGCCTCTGCCTCCAGAGTGCTAGGATTATAGGTGTGTACCACCAAGCAAATTTGATGTTATCAAACGTTCTGTCATTTTGGTGCCAAGATGGCTGCTATATAGTATTCAGTCAAAAGCAGGTAAGCTGGGAAAATGTGTGCCTGAAGAAATGTGAGAAGACGCTGGGCGTGGTGGCGCATGCCTTTAATCCCAGCACTCGGGAGACAGAGGTAGGAGGATCACCATGAGTTCAAGGCCACCCTGAGACTACACAGTGAATTCCAGGTCAGCATGGACTAGAGTGAGACCTTACCTCGAAAAAAAAAAAATATATATATATATATGTATATATATATATGTTCCAGAAACCCTAACACTTAGGCAATAAAAGAAAAACCAAAAAAAAAAAAAAGAAATGTGAGAAGACCTGGTGGAATGCCAGCCTTCTCTTCCTTATTAGCATCATGGCTTTTAAAGTTTCCTTTTCTAAGCCTTATGATGTAGAAATAAGAATGTCTCTCTCACAGGTTTAGATTTTAAAGGAAAATAATGTTTTGTAATTATAAAACATAATGTAAAATATTTTTCAAAACCTAAATATCTTGATGTTGGTAGTACAAATGCCTCTATGAGAATGTGAGTTCATCCCCAGGTCTTTGGTAGAATCGTACTCACATGAAGGACTAAGGAAGCTGTCCCTTTACTTGTAGGTGGCTCAAGTGAAATTGACAAGGGCTGGGACTGAAGTTCTGCTGCCATGAAATAGCTCCAAGCCTCTCAGGTTCCTTTCAAAATGTTTATCAGTTCTTGTGACTATGTCACCCCTTTCTGGCCCTGTGACTCAATGGTTTCAAAGGCAAGGAGTAGGCATTGACCTTCAACACACAGAGCTCCATGGACAAAGACAAAAATAAAACCAACCAAACAACAAAGGAATTACTTCTTGGCTTGAAGAAGGAAGGTCCAGGTCAGGGTCACTCTGGATGGAAGCCCCAGTTAGTTACATAAAGCATTGGGGCCACTAAGCCTGTGACTACCAGTTGAGGCTGACAGTGGCAATACACACTAATTAGGAAAAGTTTAAAAACACCTTTAATTCCAGCACTTGGGAGGCAAAGGTAGGAGGATCGCTGTCAGTTCAAGGCCAGCCTGGGACTATATAATGAGTTCTAGGTCAGCCTGGGCTAGAGTGAGGCCCTACGTCAAAACAAACATATAAAGTTAGAAAATAAATACGACGCAGTTATGACTTAAGAGTTTCAGAAAATCTAAGTTTGCCCAGAATCAATTTTGGGTGAGAGGCAGTATAGCCGCCCCCCCTCCCCCCCGTAAAGTTTAGGAAGAAACATGCCAAGAAATCCATCCAGGGCCCAAGCTTCCTTAGAGTCAAAGCCCATCCACTGAATCAAACAATAATGTCACTGGACTTTAGCATAAACAGCCCAGGGGAAAGCACGCTGAGGTGAGTTTCTCCACATAAGCAGTACATAGAAAACCTTTAGTCTCCAAAGCCTACGCACAGCATGGCCAAGAGAAAAAGACGATATGAAAGACTTCCAGAGAAGAGTCTTCTGATGTGCAAGCTTTCCTCCATATAGACACAGCATTTAAGCCAAACACCTACGCAGAGACCCGAAGCTAAGTCTCCCCTGATCCCGTGTTCCACACTGTCTCTGCAGGTGTGAGGATGCACCCACTGCGGGTTCAGAAGGGTGGGAAGACTTACGGTACTGGAACATTCCCTTGTAGTCTCCGTGCTTTCGAGACATTGTTAAATGAAGAAGAAACGTAGGGAAATAGAATGTGGAAATTAAAGACAGAATATTCTGGAGATACATCATATGCTAGAGAAATTTGGACACATTCATCCAAATTCCCTTCTCTTTCTCCTTCCCTCCCTCCGTCTTTGCTCTCTCCGTCCCGCCCTCTCTCTCCCTCCTTCAATCTTTGAGACGGTGTTTAACACACAGCCAGGACAAGCCTGTAACTTGTGATCCACCCGAGTGCTGGGATCACATACCTGTGCCCTGTACCCTCAGTCTCAAGTTCTCTTCTGACCTTGTTGGTAACCTTGAGGTGAGGGGTTACCCTCTGAGCTTTGGTTCTGCTCTTTGGCAATCATGAGGGAGATTAGCTGAGGAAAAGTGTTTTTGACAAGCAGCAGAGAAGGGAAACTTGGACATTTTCATCCACCTCTCGGGTGGAGATGAGATGAAGAGCCTGTTCCCATCTCTGGGAGCTCACCAAAGAGGACCATATGAAACTTCAATAAGTCATTGTGCTCTTTCTGTGACAATCACAGCTCTTTGAGAAATCTGCCTTCAAAACCAATTGAGATGAAACTAAAGGCCCGAAGAGAAAGGTACCAGGAGAAAAGGAAGTGACATGGCACAGTAACCAGGGCACTGTACCTGGAAGAGAGTGTACCTGACAATTAGCTAAAAGGTTTGCACTGACATTCAGGTTAATATGCAGTTGATTTTTCTTATAATTATATAGCTTTTGGTAGTACTTTTGTCAGTAAGTACGAAAGACCTTTCCAGCAAATAAATGATATACTTACTGATGACTTAAGGCAGCGTACTTTTCTTGGGTTAAACTTGACCAAACACTCAACAAGCCAACCAACCAAAAACAAGAAAACTGACTTGATGCTCAGACAAAGGAGACTCAAGAGCTCAAGGTAAGACAACTGAGGCGGTCATCTGACTTTCTAACCCATGAGCCTCATAGGAAGAAAGAGCCAGAGTGTCACAGTTGCTCAGGCAGGAGCCCGAGAGTCCATCTTCAGAGGGGAGTTAGTACGTGAGGCCACAGCAGCCCAGCAGGGCTAAGCCTCCTCAAGGTTTTAAATGAAAAACATCCACTTAACTTTTATAGGGGATTGTTCCTTAATAAAGGAGGCTGGCTCTCTTGAGTTTTTCCTCGGGGGACATGAATGGGGCTTTAGAAAGGGCCCTAGTGGGCCTGATGGAGGAGAAAGGCTAAAGGATTTAGGTCTTCAGGGCTCTCTCTCGTCTAGCGTTTCCTTTACATGTAAGTTAGACCACAGCTCTCTGCACTTGCCAAGCTGGGCTGGCATTATTAGGGCAAGTCACTGTCTGAGCCTCCAGGAAGCAGAGGAACATGAACTCCCTCCACCTGGACTAAGGTCTCTTTCAACTGTAAGTATAAAATAAGGTTAGCAAAGGAACCAAACCACACACAGCAGCAACAGGACACCTCCTCGGCTGGAGTCTGATGCTAGGACTTCCTGCAACACCTCCCCTTGACGCTGTCCTTCCTTTAACTCTGGATCTGACAAGTACTCACTACAGACACGGCCACTAAACAAATAATAGAAGTAACAAAAACACAAATGAAAGCATGATGCTATTATTATTATTATTAGTCATTGATAAGAAAAGACAGTATCATCGAGCCCTTATTATTTATGTGTCAGGGGCTGTAACTCTTACATGTATTTATTTAACCAGTTCTAGCTCCATTTTACAGATGAGGAAACTGAGACTAAGACACAGATGTGCTAGGGAAGTTTGTAGGAGCAAAACTTGTTGCTACAGATCACGAGATAGTCCCCTAGAGCCAAAACCCCAGGGGAAGAAGACCCCCCCAGATAGTGAAGCTGGCTCCTGAAGATAGGCTAGAGTTCCTCAGACACCAGGCTGAACCCAGTAAGCTAGAAGACTAGACTAAGAGCCTGGAGATATGACTCCATGACCAGCTCCCCCACCGTAGGAACAGGGTCAGGTCAATGTCCTTGTCTAGTGACAAGGCCAGAGGATGAGATAACTTTTAGGCCCTTTCACCTCTGACACTTTACATGAGGGGCTATGTTCCATAAGGATCCAACAACTGCTTAATTCCCAGGCTTTTTTTTTTTAAAAGGTCTTCATGTCTATTTTAAAAAGTTGCACGTTCCCGTGGCCCTGGAATGCCTGCCTCCGGCCCCTCTGGAGCCCTGGGTTATGTGAAAGTGGCTGTGCCAAGCTGGTCCAGGGGCGGGGCTGAGCCTTCCTGGCTGGCTTGTGACATGCTCCTGACGTACTGTGTGGTCAAGGAGCTGGAACTGGGGGGGCTGAACAAGGGCCAAGCCTTGCACTTCAGCTTCCTGACCTGGCAGCCATTCAGAGAGACCCTGCTAAGTGCTATTTCCTAAATACACTCTCTTTTCATAACAATCTTACCACATTGCTTTCCTTTACAAGCGCTCTTAAAAGAGGGAACTGGCCTCCTTCTGGTTAATCTACACAGACTACATTTGGAAACCATCAGAAACTGAACTCTAAACAAAACGTTATTAATGTGTTGTAATCTGCCCTCTATGTTGCAGATGAAAAGAAAATGTTTTATAGTTTCAGAGCATACGTTTTAATTGCCTTTTAAGAGTGCATATACTTTTAGTACTTCATGTTATAAAACTGTAGTATCTGTTTCTTGATAACTGTTGAGTGATCTCAGCTATTTTTATTAGCTACCTCCGCATCCTTTTCTCCTAAACTGCCACCCATGGAAAGTTCCTTTAGATCAGGCTTGATATGAAGCTCACATATTTGGGATCTTCATTATAAATAGCTTCTTTACAACCTCCACCTCACTCTACAACACATGGGCGCCCCAACACGAGTTCCATGAAGGGAGATGGAGTGGGTGGCTGTGTGTAATAATTCAGCCTCACTGGGAACCCAGCAGTCTAGCCCTTTCCCAGTTGCTATTGCTTTTTGGTTTTTATGGGGGCCAGATGACCTGTGGAGATCTGATGCTCTTGCTACTTTTCTCAACTGCACAGCCCTGTCCCAAGAGACTAACATATCAGTCATCAGCCCAGAGGTTTCCTGGGCAGAGTCTTGGATGCCCCAGGATCCAGGCCTCCTCCAGCAATGAATCCCAAATTCATTAGGATTGGGCCACCAGGCTGAGAAGCCAGGTCACCTGACAGCATCTACCAAGACTGCATCACAGGAATGATGTGGTCTTTCTGAGCTAAAGGTTTGCTTGCTGGTAGTGCCAGGGGATTGAGGCTGTTTGGGCCTCTAGTTCTGGGCTAGGAAGCAACCGTGGCAGGGCATATTGGGCTCTTGAGTGGTCCATAGTATTAGTGATCCACTGCTTGGAAGCAACTAGAAGACAGCTACTATTCTTAAGGCTTTTCTGAGACATGCAAATCAATCTAGGATTAATGCTCAAACACCAGATTTATGCAGAGTCCTTAGACCAGAAAGTCTCCCTTAGAGATTATCTGGTTTATCATGCATTGTCAGGTAGGGAAGCTGAATCCAAGATGGGCAGTCAGTCACCCAAAGCCCTGAGAGCTTCTGAGTGTCCCGAGTTCAGCTTAGAAGCCAGTGTATCGGTTTCTCTGCTGGCTCCTCACCAAACCTCTGATGCCCGTCTGTCATCACGGCCAGGAAGGTCTTCAGGGGTCTGAAAACCAGAGGCTGTCACTTTAGCTTCGCTTTCTTTCTAATTATTTTTCTTATCTCAAACATGACTCAGATATTTTGGCGGATGTCTCTCAGTGCTTCCTCAAAGCCTCCCTGGCTGGCTGGCACAACGGGAAGAGGCTCAGTTACAGCCTTGGTCTTCTCATCCTCTCCCCATCTCACGGAGTTCTGAGGATCCTTCCAAAGGCTCGGCAGGCCCTGTTCCCACAAGTATCAAAATCCACATTATGTGAGGAAGCACTTGTTTATAAATCTTCCTAGGTTTAAAGTTACTGGAATTTTCTTTTATTTAGTGTTATTTTTGGTTTTGAGACAAGGTCTCATGTGTAGCCCAGGCTAACCTTGAATTCACTATGCAGCCAACTCTGGTCTTAAACTCCTGAGCCTCCTGCCTTCACCTTCCAAATGCTGAGACTGCTGTCCAGTGCCACCAACCCTGGCTTAGAATTAGTTTCTTTGAGTGTTTTTAATAACCCTGTCTGTCTGTCTGTCTGTCTGTCTATCTATCTATCTATCCATCTATGTTGAGGAAGATAAATGAACTAGTCATGAGGCAGAGCCCTTTCCTTGGGCCCAGTCTATAAGCTTCCCTAGACCTGCTTCTGACAACCCCAAGGAAAAGGCCCTGGCATCTTAGACATTCCCTGAAAACAGTCGTCCATCTCACAACCTCCTCTAGTCTACAATGGCTGTTGCCAGTCATTACCTCATGCAATTTCTACTGAGAAATCTTTGGGGCAGGTGACATCTAATACCTTAGAACATCAAAAGAAAGCTTTCAAAGATTCAGACACTGCTGGGTCATCTGAATTTGTATTCCACAGCTTACTCAGCTAGCTACCGAAAGACTCTCCCTTCTGACAAGTCATAGGTTAAAGGGCAGTAATTACAGAAGCATTAGGAGACAGGCATGGTGGCTTGTGAATGAAATCCCAGCACTCGGGAAACTGAGACAGGAAGACTGCTGTGAATCCAAGGCCAGCCTGGGCGACACAGTGAGACCCTGTCTTAAAAAAACCAAAAATGAAAAACCAAAATAAACACCACCACCAACAACAACAACAAAACACCAGGCACAGTGCTACCTCCACTACCATCATTTTACAAACTCCTATACAGAACTTGAAAGAATTATTTTTTATTTTTTATTTTTTGGTTTTTCAAGGTAGGGTCTCGCTCTAGTCCAGGCTGACCTGGAATTCACTATGTAGTCTCAGGGTGGCCTTGAACTCATGGCGATCTTCCTACCTCTGCCTCCCCGAGTGCTGGGATTAAAGATGTGCGCCACCACGCCCGGCTCAGAACTTGAAAGAATTCTGAGATTCCGGAAATAATATGGGGGCGGGGGAGTTTTCCCTTAGACCAGTTAGTGGAAAATGCTTCAAACTCCATAACTTTTGGATTAATTGTCACTTCTAAAACAAACTCAGCTGTCACACAGCTCTATGTGGGGACACCAGAAACCACTTCTGCTGGTAATATCTCTGTTCCTAAAATTTCAGCCTACGTTTTTTTGAGTGTGTTTCATGACCTTTTGTGCTAGCAAATAAGCCTTTGGAGGATTAAAAGTAACTTTTCTCATCCCAGTTTAAGGAGTGCTCTGCTCTGGGAACATCAAAACCCGGGTCAGGACTGAGCCAAATACCAGAGTAGCAATGTAGATATCACTTTAAGGTCCTTCTCTTCCCCTAAGAACAAATCTTTGCAGGGTAACACAGGAAAGAAAAATATAAGTTAATTAAATAAGGTCCTGGAAGAATGAACTTGTATGTTCCTAGCACTTGCAAGTATACTTTGTGGTGGGTAGGGGAACTGGGGCTGGAACCTAGGGCTTTCTGCTTCCAAGTACCAGGTACCTGCCAATTCAGCTATAGCCCTAGCCCACAAATATACTTCTTAGACGTGGACCTACTATTCCACATTTCCTTTTTTTTTTTTTTTTTTTTTTTTTTTTGAGGTAGAGTCTCACTCTAGCCCAGGCTGACCTGGAACTCACTCTGTAGTCAAATGAATCACACCGATCCTTCTATCTCTGCCTCCTGAATGCTAGGATTAAAGGTGTGTGCCATCGCATCCAGTCTATTTCAGATGTCTTGATCCATGCATGTAAAGTTGTCACTCATTATAGCCTCTGTCCCTAAAATGGACTACACAGAATATTCAATGAAGTCCTGGTAATCCTGTGTGTTTGGGAGTCTGAAAACCAGGCTATCAGCCCAAAGCTGGCTAGATCAATTCCCACACAGGGACACACTCCTGGGAGGAGCATTCGGCACTGCCACTTCTGCTGAGGAAGCACAAACCAGGAACATTCTCACCACATGACCTCTGCCCTCTGATCTTATATCTCAGTCTTCCTCCCAAGGCCTGAGGCTCTGTGGGAGTTCATGCCAGGCTGGGGTTTGGACCCTCAACTGTTGGTATCTTTATAAACTGTTTTCTTTGAAAGGTCCTGGGAAATAGCCTGCAATCATCATAGGAATGTTTCCTTCCATCTTTCTTTCTTTCTTTAATATATATATTTTTAGACAGGGACTTACCATGGAACTCAAGCCTAGAACTTGCTATGTAGCCTAGGTTGGCCTTGAACTCAAGATCCTTCTGGGGTCTGAGATTAGAGGCTTATACCACAATGTACAGCCTTTTTTTTTTTTCTTTTGTGCTTGTTTTAAAGTATCAGCTACAGGGCTGGAGAGATGGCTCAGCGGTTAAGGCACTTGCTTCCAGTGCCTAAGGCCACAAGTTCAATTCCCCAGTACCCACATAAGCCAGACCCATAAGGTGGTGGCTCGCTCGCGCTCTCTCTCTCTCTCTCTCTCTCTCTCTCTCTCTCTCTCTGCTTAATAAAGAAAAAATAAAAATAATTTAAAAAATAAATAAAGTATCAGCTACAATTCACAAGCCTGTTCCTTTACTCAGGGGCAAAGAACCTGAAGAAAAATTATGTTTAATCATCCAACTCAGAAGCAAAATTAGACCTTTAAATATCTCAGTTGTCAAAAGGACCCAAAGAGATTGAAATGTCTCTTAGGTTTTGTCACTGTCCTTTAGGGCCTTGCTGAGGGAAAAAAAAAAATCAAGAAGTGCCCAGCAAGACAGAAAGCTCTCCAAAAGAAGCTAATTCAAAAGAGGTTTCCAAGTCAACATCCAAACCAGAGAGATGTGGAAAACTTCGGAAGAGCATCCTAACAAAACACCCCAGCAGAGCATCCTCAACTCCCTTTGTTGAACCCACAAGGGGGAGAGAGAGTTCCAACATGACAGCCGTATAAAGCAGCAAGCTGCCACCGCAAGTGTGGGTCCTCTCCCAACATTATTTGCTTTGGGAAAATTACATGGGTGGATAAGGAAGCAAGCCCAAGAGGACCTGTAGTTGACAAGTCCCGAGGCGAGGCCTGAGAAGACGCATGGAATCTAGAGGTGGGGGCGGCTGGTAGGCATCACCCAAAGTGCCTGGGACCTCCTGCCAGTGTCAGGTAGAGAGAGTATGCTGTTCTGTATTTGCAGGGCTGCCCAATAAAATTTTACTGCCAAGGCAAAAGGAGAAATGTCTGCTCTAGTCAAGAGCAGCTGTGGTCAGCAATAAGGCAGTTGGTTCACGGCCAAGCTGCTGTTGCTGGTAGGTGGTATTGTGGTCACCAGTAATTACTTTGGAGAATTTCATGGAGTCAAGGATAACTAAACGGACAAAGAACATTTTATTTTACTTTCTATCTTTAGCTTAAAAGCGAAAAAAAAAATCATGACATGTTGTACAGAAATCAGAAGCCCGACACAGTGCATATTCTTCATGGTAGAACTTTTACGTCGAAGACCAGAAATCCTTAAGACTATGTATTTTAAGTGATATGTGCTTGGTAAATGACCTTTCCACTTATTTCTGACTGAACAGTTCCTGTGGACTGCAGTAATTTTTAAGTGTTTTTCTTCAAAAGAAATGTGATGGACTACTGTCAAGAAAATGTGAAAATTATACTTAGTAAATCAATAAACGGTCCAACCTTTTAAAAATGTCAAGTTTATATATCTTCAAAGTTAAATAATTCTACACTGAGTGGGAATTGGAGTGTAAATTATTCAACTGTGATAATTTTTCATGGAATGATGAATGTCAGAAAGCAGCAGCTAAATTAATATATACTGTACTTAAAAAATTAAACACTCGGGAAATAACCTTTTAGCCACTGGAAAATGACTAAGTCTAAGACATTTCAATCAAGCTAATTTCAGTATCAAAGCAATACATTTTTCCCACCAGAAACTAGATGAAAAAACAAATTAAACAGAATGGGTCTCCGAGCGCTGGGATAGCATGAGACTCAAGGAAAGCGGCATGATTGCTTGTCAATTAGGTTATTCCACACACACATTCTTTCATTTTAAATCATGGCAAGGCTGAATGGTTGATGTTATATTAAAATGAAAGCATGACTTGCAATTTAAAAAAGGAAAGGATTTTTTTTCCCTACTTTTCTGGGTCTGCTTCCCAGACTGGGAATACATGCTTGAGCTCAAATGATCCTCCTGTCTTGGCCTCCTGGAGCTGCACAGGGCTCAGAAACTGCTTACAAGGAGCTGGTATAATTCAGCCACACAGGCCCCATGAGGCCTTACCAGGTGTGCTACCCTGGATCCTGGGGCTCCTAGATGATATTAGGGAAGTCTTGGAAGAGCCAAGGAACACAATTTTGATCTATTTTCAACATACTCCTGACCTGGCCTCCTCCAGAATGCCACAGTAGACAGGTCAGCTCTGGGGTCATGGTAGCATTAGGGCTCTAATCAGAGGGTGAGGCAGGTCAAATCTGGGTGCTAATAAGTCAAAATGCATGGCCCCAACCCATCCTTCACTGGGGGACCTTGGTTTGGTCACTTGAATCCCCAGAGCTTCAGTTCTTTTCATGTGACAAAGGAAGAGAAATTCTAGTTTTATTTTATTTTGTTTTTTTTTTTTTCATTTGCAAGCAGAGAGAGAGAGAGATAGAAGAGACAGAAAGAGAATGGGCGCACCAGGGCCTTTAGATGCTGAAAACTCCAGATGCATGTGTCCCTTTGTTAATCTGGCTTTACGTGGGCACTGGGAATTGAACCAGGGGTTTCAGGCTCCACAGGCAAGTGCCTTAACCCCTGAGACATCTCTCCAGCTCAATTCTAGTTTTTGCCTTCGACTAAAGTCCACATAGACCCTAGACCCTAAAGGGCTGTCCCACTAGCCTGCCTGACTTCACCGAAGGCAGGAAGAGACATGTATTGTCTCCTCTTGCTTTCACTGTCAATGAGACCTTCCGACCATAAAAAGAACTAAATGTAGATGTTTCCTCAAGAACTGCTTTTCTCTTTTTAAAATATTTTATTTTTATTTATTTTCAAGCAGATACAGAGAGGAGAGAGAGAGGGGGAGGGAGGGAGGGAGGGAGGGAGGGAGGGAGAGAGAGAGAGAGAGAGAGAGAGAGAGAGAGAGAATGGGAATGCCAGGGCCTCTAGCCCTTGCAAACAACTCCAGATAGCTGCACCAATGGGCATCTGGCTTACGTGGGTACTGGGGAGTTGACCCCAGGTCCTTAGGCACTGGAGGCAAGTGCCTTAACTGCTGATCTATCTCTCCAGTCCAGAAACTGCTTGTCTATGAATGTGGCATCTCATAGTTGTCAGAGTAATGCCCGCCATCTGAAGCCACCAAATGCTGAACACAGAGGACCTCTACAACTTGATTTGTACACATAAAATTTTCTAAGAGAAAAACTGATTGACACCAGATGGTTTGGGGACAACTTTTTTTTCTTCTTTAAAATAAGAAATTTTATACAGATTAAACACTTCCTAAAGTTACAGTGCATTGTGCCACATTTTGAAAGATGAATAGTGAAATCACAAATGGTGCCAATTATAGTTCAATCTACAAAACTGGCTCCTTCTCTATATAGTCTGCATCCCTTTGTTTGAGCTAGGACTTCACATAGCCCAAGCTGGCTTCCAACTTGCTCTGGACCTGAGGATGACCTTGAAATTCTGGACCTCCTGTCTCTATCTCCCAAGTACTGGGAATGTACTCATGAGCCACCATAAGCATTTTGCCAACTGAACTATATCCCCAGTCCTGACATATTATTCTTTTAGGCTTAAAGTAATTATCATGTTAAATATGCATGCAGAGAGACAACAGCAGTGGACCTTGCAAGCCTTAAGACTGGCCAGCCAGGCCAAATGTGCTAACTGGTGCAACAGTGGCATGTCTGTTATGGTAGAAACCAACTGCTCTCTACTTGGACTAGAGACCTGCTCCATAGGAGGGAATACATACCTGGTACTGAAGACCTAGTCAAAAGCCTATGGCTGAGGAGGTCATGAGCCCTAGGGGAGTAACACCTGCTGTTGTCTGGCTAAATGCATACATTATGCCCACTAAACTGCCTTATAAGCACTTTTTTAAAAATTAGCATACCCATATAATAATACTACTCTCATTTTTGGCTAGAGAAACTTCTCTTTTTCAGATGGTGGTGACCGCTGGGATAACTCAAAAGACACCATAGTGCTGAGAAGAAATGACAGCAGAGTGTTCAGTACTGGGACATCTCTATCACACTTCCCAAGGTTCAGGGTCTATTGAGGAAGAGGTGGTGGAAAGATTGTAAGAGCCAAAGGAAGAGTAGGACTGCTTATAATGCAAACTTCCAGACACAAAATGGCCTTGATATTCATGACTTCACAGTGCCTGATAATACCTACACATAATGGGAGGCAAAGAGGATGACACTGAAACAAAACAGAGACTGAGAGGGGGAGGGGATATGATGGAGGGTGGGAATGGGATCGTAACGGTTGATTATCTATAATTATGAAAAATATCAATAAAATGTTTAAAAAACTCACCTATAGCTCTAGACAGTAGCTAGCAGTTATTCTTTCTGCTGAAGTCTCTGGTAGACAGATGTTTTGGGCAGTGAATGGGGCTGTTTGAAACAACCAGATAAATGAAAACCTTGAGGGTCAGGATAATGGTACTCACTAGTCTAGAGTCAACCAAATAGCACTCATTCCCAAGTCTTCAGAAATCTCTCTGCTGTCTTGTCCTGTCCTGTCCTGTTCCATTGGTGGTACTGGGAATTAAACCTAGTTCCTCCCATAGGTACATCCCTAGCTCTGTCTCTGTATTTTCTTGAGATCCAACTATGGAAAAGTTCCAATCAATGTGACAAACTCAGTTGAAATTAGAATTCACAGCTCTCTGAATTAGGATCTGGTCTTCTATTCTTGGTGAATTTTCTTTTTTCCTTCTTTTTTTCTCTCTGTTGCTCCCAAATGGACTCAGATTCACTAAACAGTTGTATTTACTTCCCATGGACTCTGTTCAGTGCCCCTTCAATAGCAAAGCAAGTGTTGCTCAAGGATCCACGATTTAGTAGAAATTCTGATGGCTTTTTTTTTTTTTTTTGGTTTTTTGAGGTAGGGTCTCACTCTAGCCCAGGCTGAACTGGAATTCACTGTGTAGTTTCAGGGTGACCTTGAACAAACGGAAATCCTCCTATCTCTGCCTCCTGAGTGCTGGGATTAAAGGCGTGCGCCACCACGCCCGGCTTTCTTGGTGAATTTTCATAGAAAATAATTCCTTGTCTAATAAGCAACCAATAAAGAATTAACAAATAACTTGGGGTACAAGATATGAAATTATAAAGTATTCAGTAAGAATGAAATTGAACACTTAATTCACACTATACACAAAAATCACTCAAAGGATGAGATTTTAACATATGACCTTAAATAGAAACTCCAAAGAAAGCAAGGAGAAAACTTCTGCCATTGATGGGAGGGATGATTTCTTGGCTATGATGCCAAAAGCATAGGCAACAAAAGAATTTTTTAAAAGGTTACAGTCATTCTGGTTTGGATCTTTCATCGTGTGTTAAGAGAGTTCTGCCATGTAGCCCAGGCTGGCTTTGACCTTGCAGCCGCTGACGTCTGCCCTGTAAGGCTGGGACTGCAGGTATATCCACTGCAAAGCTGAGTAAGTCCTACAGATAATTTTGATGTGATAATATATATCTATCTATGAAAGAGGGCGAGAGGAATCTTTGGAATGTGATGGACAGATTTATGGCAGAGTCTAGTGTCATGGTTTGATACAGGTGTCCCCCACAAACAAATTAATGTGTTCTGATAGATCGATCCTCAGCTGATGGCAATTTGGGAATTAGAACCTCACTAGAACTGTGTTGTTGGGGCGGGCTTATGGGGGTTATAAGCCAGCTTCCCCTTGCCAGTATTTGGCACACCTTCCTGCCGCTGTTTGCAGTGCTGTGGCAGAGGTGATGTCCAGCCCTCTGCTCATGCCATCCTGCCAGGATGGAGTCTCCCCTTGAGTCCGTAAGCCAAATAAACCCATTCCTCTACAAGCCACTTTTGTTTGGGTTCTTTCTGCGCAGCAACTAGAAAGCTGACTGCAACATCTAGCTTCTTTTTTTTTTTTTTTTTTAATTTATT